>CAEFZX010018333.1:0-11517 GCA_903066825.1 Alfaro cultratus
TGTGTGTGTGTGTGTGTGTGTGTGTGTGTGTGTGTGTGTGTGTGTGTGTGTGTGTGTGTGTGTGTGTGTGTGTGGTTGTTTGCTGTCTGTTTCTGTGTTGCCCTGCGACAGACTGGTGACCTGTCCAGGGTGACCCCGCCTCTCGCCCGGGACGTAACTGGAGAGGCACCAGCACCTCCCAACCCCACTAGGGACAAGGGTGTAAAGAAAATGGATGGATGTTAAGAAATTAATTCAAGAACATTTCTTTTAACCCTTTATGACCTAAATTTCAAATGTCCGCTTATTTTAATTGTTCTTTAAATGTCCTGTGAGTAAATATATATTGCCTATTTATCCATAACAACTGGAACTTTCAATATCTAGCAAGTTATTTTTACAATTAACCGTCTATTAATAGAGCGCCCCTCAGATTAATTTCACTCTCTGCTGTGGTGGGGGTGAAATTACCGTAATATCCCAACATTGGCTGGAAAGCGCAACGTCTCCCCCCTCAGAAACCGTTGGAGCTTTTCAGGTAGCACAAAATGCGGCGAAATTACGAAACTGCAAATTTGACTGGATCGTTGGCGCTACGTTGGATCTGGAAGGGTTAAATTAAAGAAACTTTGTTGTGACTTTTTTTTTTTTTTGTCCATTTATATTTCTGATTGACTTTCAAATTTGGAAATAAACAAAATAAATGATTTAGCGTGCCAAAATGCACATTTTAATAAAAGATAGTTTTTGCAGTGTTTTGATCTTGGCCTTTAGCTGCTCTGACATGTTGCTGATACTTGGGACCTGGAAGTGTCTTCACAATTTAGATGATCATGTTCTGGTTGCTAATCGGAAAACCAGCTAGGCTTACTAGATGTTGGGATGCTAACTGCTAGAAGCAATCAAGCTGATGACAGTGTATTCCTCTCCATTTTATGGGTGTAAACACTTAGAAACTATATTCACAAGTGGCGATTATAAGGAACAGTGTGTGCTTCTTGGTTATTGAGGTAGAAACTATTAGAAGTGCTAACAAATAGTTTATATATACAACTTTAACTATATTTTATATGTGTGGCCGGCATATAACTGTCTCTGAGCAGCTGCTCAGAGACAGAAGACTTTCCAAGTCAAAGTTCTCACTTCAGGGCGTGTTATTGTGTTCATACCTGGAAACTTGGAAAATTCAGATTTTGAAGACAAGCACACCAGTCATCTCACACAGTTTACCTTAGTGGGTTAGTTATTTAATTTGATGCTCGGTTTCTCTCCCTGCCTTTACATCTTGACTAATTGTTTTCTTTATTTCTCTGGGGCTTCAGGCGGTTGGAAAGTCTTCCATCATTGGAAAGGGCAACCAAATACAACCCCATGTATGAAAGTGAAGCTACAACGGGCTACAGCCACTATTACCGTCGTTATCCCGAAGCGCCTATGTACAGCAGTGCCAGCGCCGAGGCATCCACCGACTTTAGCAGCGAGGAGATACGGCACATCTATGAAAACAGTGAGCTGACCAAAGAGGTAAGTATCTATTTCCCTCCCTGCCTCCATTTCCTTTAAATGGTAATTAAAATACTGGTCATGTCAATCTGAAGTTTTGTTGAAGGATATAGAAAAGTGTAAAGAGAGTAACAGGTCTTCTTTGCTCTGTATGTTGCAAAGTGAGTCATCATTGAGACAATATGGGAAAGCTGCTCAGATAAAGATGGAGAACATTTCAGTTCTAAAGTTCAGTTTCTCATCATTTCAGACGCCCAGATACTTATAATCTAAAAGAAAATCTGCATCAAACGCATGACAAGAAAATAAGCCCGTATTATTTCCTACTCTTTGACTCATTTTGGACGTGTGTGGCCTGCTGCAGACAACACAATGAGCAATTGTCCTTCTGAACCTGCTCTCTTTAAGAGCTGATAAAACTGTCCACAGCTGGAGTCCAGTATTCTACCCTGCCCCAGCACGACGCAGCAAATCTGTATGTATCAAAGGCGAGAACTGATGTGACTTAATTGACGAGACGCTCCAAAGCACTTGTGCGCCCCCAGTGGCGTCAACAAAAGGGATTCCAGATTTTAATATGTCAACGTAAATGTGGAATTTTAAAATAATTAATAATGAAGATGTTGTAGACGTAAAAGGGTGAACAGAACCTGTCCTTGGACAGAACTCAGGGGGACACCTTTAGAAATATGGAGAAAAGAGTCCACCAGTTTTTAAAAGATAGGCCGCTAGTTTTTGTCCAGACCTCAAGATGACAACTGTATAAGAAAACCAAGTGGTCACTGGTGTGAAATCTCTTTTTAGTTAATAAAATAAAGACACACAGCAGCTTATCCTTTGCATGGAAACCATGTCAGTGGTTGGTGTTAAATGATGTCAGCACTGAGACTGTACTTGACTGTATTATAAAAATCAAAACTAATTTATCAAAACAGATGTTTTTTTTTTGTTTGCACATTTTTTAGACATGTCTGGTATAGGTACGTAATATCTTTGTTGGGAGAAGACTTTCATACAAATAGTGAGTTATGCTGTTGGAAGTGTTGTGTTAGTGGTTGCTTAGCTGCCTCTGCGACTGGGCAGCTTTTCAGTGACTGACTCAGCAATGAGTTCTGGATCCTATCAAACAGGGCCGGAGATAACATGGATCCATCTGTCAGGAAATTAGAATTGAACTCAAATTGGACCTTTCAACAAGATAATGATCCTCAGTTTGTTCCAAGTTATGGCCGAACATAGAGAAAGTAAAGATGCAGGAAAGCCAAGATAAAATCCTTAAAAGAGGTTTAGTATCAACAATAGATTCAAAACAGGCAAAAGATCGCTTTAAGTATAAATTCATATGCAAACAGTGGAAAGGGCTTTTGCTCAAAGGGATCTGGACGTCATGCATGAAACTGAGCATAGTTATTTTCTTTTTTACGTCCTATTATGTTCCACAGCCATATCAGTCCTGTGTGCAATTTCTCTGTTTTTGCTGTTTTTCTGCAGGAAATCCAAGACAGGATACGGATCATTGAACTCTACGCTAAGGACAGGCAGTTTGCAGACTTTGTTCGGCAGCATCAAGCGTGAGTTCATTTGTTTGCAGCTTTTAGACCTCAATGAGATAATGTACTAAATAAACCTGGATTTGAGGGACGAAAAAGGGGAAGTGGGTTTGAGATACAAGAGACTAACAAGACTAAATAGACAAAGCGTTTGTTTGTCAGTCAAGAGCTTCAAGAGACGAAAAGTCCAGGCCAAACCAGTGTGGAGACAGATTTATCTTTCTTTAGTTTTAGCCAGGATTGGAGCCACAGATACAGACAAAAACAGTCAGATTCAGACATTACTTTAACTGCCTTTAACTTGATGTGATGTGTGTAATGATGTCTCCCATTTTTCTGTTGCTTGTTGCATTGTTTTGTGTAGCATTGATGTTGATTATGCTGAGTTTAGTCTAGCACTTTTTTTTCTATAAAGTACAAAATGTACCATACTTTTTCAGGAAGATAACATTGTTACACTTGTTCCTGAATGTGTTTCAGAGTTCTGGATACCCAGAGAGAAAGCTCCTCTATGCACACATAGAACTGCAATGAACAAGATACTGTAAGTAATGTTTAATTTAATTTGAAAAACAAACAAAAAAAGTTGAATCACCACTGTATGTCAACATATAAAATCAGCTCTTATAATTTACTGAATGGTGAAAAAATCTTATGGTTCTTCAAAGTGATGACATGTAATCCATGTTGAACCATTTTACTGACAAGCTTCTTCTGTTTCAGAGACACGCTTCCTGATCAAAACTGAAGCTTCCTGTCAAGATGTTTCTTTGATCGCCATGTTCCTCGTAGTACGGACTGTGTTTAGATTATTTTCAGCACTTTTGTAACCGAAACAGTAAGTCTGCATCTATCGCTCTTTGCGTCGGTGGGTGTTGACCATTCACTCCTAAACCTCTGTGCCTTCCGACTGGGTGAGTCTGCTGTGACGCTACGGCCCGTTTCTGCTCATGTTTTTGCTGCTTAACTACCAAACCTTTGGGAAAACCGGGCCGCATCCTGTTACTTGAACAGAAACGCAAAGACCAAACCCACAAGTAACTAGTGTTTTGTGGGATAACTGTTTATTTGCATTATCTTCTATCTGCCTTCTCTTAAAGGGGAAGAACATATATTGTGATATGTTTGTATAGTTAAACTGACATTTGTCCATCTGAGATATATGTCGTTTTTAGATCCTTGTCATGCTCAGTTTTACTTCTTAGCTCTATCAAAGAGCCATCAAAACCTAGGTAATTTTTAGTTGTTGGTGCTATTCTAATTTTAAAACCTCCTTGAGATGTATAATGTTGTCGTTGAGTCATTTACAGTTTGAAGTCAGCACCAATGGTTGGACTGTTTTATAGAATACAAGTACAAGTCAACATTTTGGGAAATGCAGAAAAGGCCAAATTATAGTTTGTCTCTGTGTTCACTGATGTTTGAAGCAGTCAGCGGTAAAGATATGTCGTGTCATGTCTCCCACCTTACCTACATGAGAAAAAAAAAATACTTCTCTAGATGTTTATTTAATAGAACAAAGACTTTCAATGGAATCATTTAAGCACATGCATGTGCTTAAATGGCCCAGTCAAAGTCCAGACAGAGCTTTTAATTTTTTGGTGTTCATAGATGTTCTCCATCTTTAAATCTGCCAAAACATCAGGGACATTTTCCAATTAATCGATTCAGTGATGCTAAATACTTATCCACAACAAACTTTTCAGATTTTTGTTTGTAAAAAATTCTCTTAAGCATTTAGTGTCTTCATTATACTTCACAGTTTTCTCCACTTTGTGTTGGATGTCCATCTTTAATATCTCTCTACCCTGATGTTTGCAATTGCAGTGTGAAAAAGTTCAAGAGGTAGGAATGTCTTTGCAAAGCACTTTAGACTTGACTGATTGCCTATTTCTTGGAAAATATAAAGCACCAAAAAGCTGCACTATTCTGAAGAGTAAAAGCAACAGTCTACTGTCTCAAGTTTTCACACCTCCAGTTGATTTATTTGCCTTTTTTAATGGATTTTTGTAGGTAATAATAAACTTTACCTGAGTGAAGTTGGTTCCACCCCCATCTTCTTCAAATTAAACAAAACTGGTACCAAACGTTTGTGCTGGGTTGCGCCACTCTCATTTTAAAGATGCTAATAAATGTTTCCAGAGGTCAATGAAGGTCAACCAGACAGTCCACAGTTACAAAATCAGATGAAATCTGGTGTCAATCAACAGTGCTAAAGTTGTGCTGTTTTGAGCAGAAAAAAAATTTTTGTTTCTTGACGTCCTCGGAGATCAACCTACCGTCCTCCCTACACTAACAAAATCAAACGAAACTGGTATAAATTAGTTGTGTTATGTTTGTGCTGGTTTGTGTTAACATCTTAGTGCAGTTGTTTGGCACCAAACCTGCATGATTTTGTAAATGTGGTTGACATTTGATCGTCTCTGGTAACATTTATTAGAATCTTTAAAATGATAGCAGCACAAACCACCATTTTTACTGCACAAACCTTTGACACCAATTTAGTTTGGTTTGAAGAAGGTGTGGGGGAGCAGCTTCACTCGGATATAAACATTTGGGTCTCCAAATGCCTTACAAGGCAGATAAAATGTATTTAGATGGAAGTCATGAAGGCATTGAGCCCCGGGAATTGAATCCTGCTTTCAGTTTCACATTGAGACGATTGAGACTCCCGGAAAAGCAGAAAGCAAAGCATGACAAACAACAGATGCTCTCAGTAAAGATCTACATAGGAACTAATGTACTGCTGTCTGCCTTTTCAATCTGAAACTTTCTTGATGACTAATTCCAGTGTTTCCTATGGTATTCATACACTTTCCTCTGGATTTGTTATCCTTGACCCCACCCGTTCATGGTTTGGCCCTTCACATCTGCACCTGGTTATGTTCTGCTTGTGTGCACTGTCAGAAAGCATGAGCGTCGTTCTCTCTGGAGGTCACAGCTCCACACATAGATCTTGCTTCAGATTTTTGTTAGGAATAAATTGTTCTGTTAGTCATCTACCCGAGTGAAAAAAAAAAAAAAAAAAGAAACATTTTCAGAGCAGACCCCTGTGTCACTGTCATGCCTTTTGCAATCTATCAGTTCAGTTTTATTGTCTTGTTTTTGTGCATGTATCGAGTTATCACTGTCCTTCAGCATCTGCCACCTGGTTAAACGGCCAGAAATCAAGCACAGTGCTCATTCATGTAAATAACTCTGCAAATGTCATCAGTCACTGCAACATAGGGTGTTAATCTTGTAAGTCTCCTGTGTCTCTTTATTTTATATTGATGACTGTAACCAGTGCTATCATCTTGTGCAGCTGTAAAGGGTAAAAAAAAAAAAAAAAAAAATTAAACGCTTTATATAAACTGCTGAATCTGGTACTGTGATTGGGATATTCTTTACCACAACATAATGCAGCTAAAGGAAAAAAAAAAAACCAAAACCACAAGTTTAATGATGTAACACTTTGAGTAAGGACAGTTTTGCTTAAATAATCACTTAAAAAAAAAAAAAAAAGAAGTAAAACTAAAATAATCACCTGCATTCTTGCATTGCTCAATGCCACAGTTTTTCTTTTCCACTGGAAGCGTGAGAGCACACTTTGTCCTTTCACTGTGAGCCATAATGTTGGAGACGATTATCTCCTCTCCGGATAATCCGAAGATGAGATTAACCTCAGAAAGTATGGATTACAGGTTCATCTGCAGCCACAACAGTTTCCAAAGAGTGCACACCAGTAATCAGCCTGCACATGCAGTATGATCTCATGCGCCAGGGTTTGTCTCACCATGCACACGAGCAAGACCTTGTGTAAACAAAGCATTGACCTGGGGAAACAGTGTTTCTTTGTACTGTATGAGGGAAATATTGGATCCAGGTGCTGCTTGTCGTGCCTCGAGGTTGACGATAGGTGCAGCTGGAAACGTGATTTTTGGGTAATTCAGCCAGGAAATTTTTTAAGTGCAATTTCTCAAAAACATTATAACTCTAATTATTTTTATATTTAGTACAAACGATTACTCTGAATAAATAAACTCTTGGGTAATAATAGCTCACGATACCTAACTACCATTCAGCTAAGACAGCAGCTGAAAGCTTTCAAAGTGTGGTGACGTTGCGTATGGATCACCGAACTCAGGCCATTAAATCAAAACGTAGCGTCCGCTACAAGCAGAAAGTTGGAATAACCTAGTCTCCTACGCAGATTTAAATCCCGGGAAGTCTCATATGCTTATTTGTCCATTGATGAGAACAAAGTCGAGGCAAACTCTCCCAAGGAGCGGTATCTTGGAGACCTAACAAACGGGCACCCAATCCAGGGATTTAAAGGTCCTTGACTTAGACCAGGATGGACCTGTTGTAATGAAAACTGTAATTCAAAAAGCAATAAATTTAACATAATTCAGGTAGATGTAAGTTTTGTTCTCAACAGAATTTTTACCCTGATGCTCACCAATTGAATGACCAAAATTAATCACCTTATAAAACATTGTAACTGCGTCTCAAAACGTATAATCAGCCTGTATGAAGTTTGCATGTTTTCTCTCTCAATGCAGGCAGCTGAAAAACTATTTATGAAATCTTATGATAGTCAAATCAAACCACTATCTTTATTAACCAGGTCATCAAACTTCCTGTATGTTTTGTCTGCACACTGTAAGAGGGAGCTGCAAATATTTGACATAAGCCACATTATCAACAGATGCTATCATAATTTGGAGGGTACATCCTAACCTTTAGTTACCATTTCAGTAAACTGCTTCACATGAAAATAAACCAGAGTTTTGTTGAAGATTGTAGAAGTATGCATCAAGTAAAGTACACCTTTAGAAACACAAACTGTTCTACGAAACCTCCGGTTACTATGTCATTGTAAAAAAACAAAAATAAAACTGATATTGAAGAAATAGTGAGCTAAGTGGGACACCATCACAATACTAATGTAGATTATAACAGACAAAAGGCAATGAGTTCTGTGCTTGTAGGACAAAAACAAATGAGTTTTCAACCAAACATCGGATTGATTTTCATGAAGTATTCGACTGAGACTCAGTATTACCAAATGCCTATTTCTGCATGATCCTGGTTGGATGAACATTTCTTTGTATGTCTATATTCATATATATGTGTCAGATTTGTTGAAAACTGTTTGACCTGGAACCGTCATCCAGAGGAGCTCCAAGCGTCAACTTGGTTCAAAATACCTCTCATGTCTCGTATACCACGACATCCGACTGTGACGACTTCAAGCTATGCAGACCTCTGGAGATGCATTCAACATAATGTGGTGTTGATTTCAACCTGCTGCAGCAGTCTTCATTTTTATAGCCAACTTCTGCTTCTCATCCACAAATCCCTCTCTGAGCATAATTCCAGTGATTCTGGCAATTAAAAGTAATGTGTTGCCGTTTGTCCCTGTTAAGTTCCCTGGTCTTGCTCAGGGGTCGGTGCCAGGAGCTCCTTTTTCACTCATCCTGAGACCTGATGACTTTTGAGTTCTCTTCTTTGAGTGTGATTTATTCCACACGGATGTTTTACAATGAACAATTATGTCTGTGGAGTCAGTACTGTATATATTTTTTTATGTGGACATTTATTTATTTATTTTTTTTCCTCTACAGAGGAACCTGAGTCTGTTGTTTAAATATCTGCCTAAAACGTCCTATTTTCATAGTTTTGGACATTAGATGAAGTGGATGGTGATGATACTATTGCTGGACGCCTTTTTAGTTTTCCAGTCAGAGCTCATGCATGCGTCATGCTTTTTTTTTTTTTTTTATCAGTTCAGTGTTTGCTAAATTTTGCAGCTCCTGTCACTTTACACGTCTTAACAGTTCCTTATTCAACTCATGAAAGCAAGAGATTTTATGTTACCATAAATGTCATCTTCCTTTTATTGGGGCAGCGTCTGATTATGTTCCTTAGCAACGAGTCAATACCATTCGTGAATTTTCACTCTTTTGTTTTGACCCTATTGTTTTGGTGATTGTCGTTGTGTTGTACAAACAGGCAGTAAAAAGACGCTGTGAAATCCTGTGTCAAAAATCCCATTTTGATTTGATGAGGCATTTGTTCCCAATTTTAAAAAAAGAGATTTTCCTACACTCAGTGACTTTATTTATGGCTGCACTGGAAACAATAAATCAGGAGTGTGAAAAACATGATTTTGCCTGTCTTTTGCAGACTTTCTGTCAGCAGTGGCTTCAGTTTGGATGGATGAAGGCAAACCGTCTTCGAATGCAAAGATGCATTTATGAGTTCTCTGGTTTCGGTAAGAACTGGCCAAACAAACTGTGTTCACGAGTTACATTTTATAAGTCCAGTGTAAAAACACACAGGTCATTAGTACTGATACGTTTCTGGTGATCCATTTTCATCATCTTTCTTCTTGCTTTGCATTCAGTCTGGTCATTCTTTCTTTCCTGGTTCTGTTGCACAATAAATATAATATCAACTTTACGGGAGCCTCTGCGGGGCATCAAGGCTCTTCGCACTTCGATTCATCATCTACTGAACAAACAAAATCTTCACAAAACAAAAACCTTTAATAGTTTAAGTGTAAATCTTTGCGGCCTAGTCTTAAAAAAAAAGAGTCTAAAATCAGTTCTGATAAATAAAAACAGCTCCTGCTTTCGCCATGTGTTCCGTATTTCAAGCATGTGGCAGGTTTTCCTTTAAGCCGAAGCCTAAGTTAAATTAACTAAATGTGGGAAAACAAATAATAATAAAAAAAGGAGTGAAACCAAATAAAAGCCACAATGATTCTGTCTGAGATCGAAGACTTCTTCTTTCAGATGAAAGAGAAGTGCTTTCTTTGCCTTTTTTCTGATTGCTTACCACGTTTTATTTCTTTGGTTGCTTCCTCCTGAAAAATTAAACAAACACTTCCAAATGTATTTATTCGTAATCCTAATGTGACCCTGAAAGAAGCGTAAGCAAAATTTTATACATCTCTTGAACTTATGTTTGGCTTTGAGGTAAATTCGTATGTGCAAATTTCCTAAAACATTTGGATGATATTTAAGTTCATTATTATTTCTGACGCTCTTAACCATCACCACTTTTTGGGGATTTGACAATTTAACAGCTTTCCAAAACACAGACATTTGTTTTAAATATTTAGAATTTTTTTATTCATAATTTTAAACAACCCAAACATGTGTTGTACTCAAGCTTTAAAAAATAAATCCATATTCAGTGTACTGTAACGCTAAAACTAAGCCTCTGACCTTTCACCTCTGTCTCCTGTGCTCTCTATCTTCCTAAGTTGCACACCTGATTCACAAAGTAAATAGAACAGTAGCTCTTTAGTCAACCATTTGAAAGTATTTTCCCCCTCCTTTTGTTTAGTTAGATCACAGTTCGAACTAAATAAAAGGAACTGTATTAAAAACCAGACTTTTCCTGTGGCGTTTTCCAGAATAAAAAAGGGAAACTATGTACTTTACCGTAATTACGTTATGTTCTTTTAACTTAATGAGGTAAAAGAATTGACCTTGGTTGCTGCATCCTCTCCCTGCAGTATCATGTCTTTCCTTTCTGTCACTGCAACACCTAATTAATGTTCATTGTGTCCGGCCACTGTTCATCGCTGAGAACAATTCCTGTTAATGGATTAAACTTATTTAAATCCTGCAATGAAGCAATCCCCAATCGCACCCGATCTATGAGACTGTTACTTAATTACTGCTCCTGTACCAGCTTCCAGGAGGCAGTAAATATTTCTCTCTGATTACTTGTTGTGATCGGCACTCAGAATTCAGAATCACACACTTTTTATGATTTTACATAAACCTAATATTCTTATGAACAGAAGCATAATGGCTTATCCAAGAGCTGGAAACGGAGAAATATTTTGCTGGGCAGCAAAATTTGAGGGGAAAAAAAAAAATTCTTGCAAAGATTTGATGAGATTGACGGATTTCCAAATTATGTATTGCACATGGTGTTTTTTTATTTGAAAAATATAATTGAATCAGTAATTGCCATCACTGTAAAAGCTAGTATAAAACTAATATTAATTTCAGAACATCAGGTAAAACTACAGATGAGAATATTTAGCAATTTTGAGAAAATATAAAACAAATGCAAACACAAACATTGTAGTTGCTCTGGAAGAATCGGTACTCTAAACATCCTGCATTCAGGATGTTTAGAGTACATCCTGAATGCAGGATGTACTCTAAATAGAAAAATATTTTAGCAAATAGTTTTCTATTTGCTAAAACTCTTGTTTTAGCAAGAGTAGATTAGGAAAGCTCAACCAGGTTAACTGAAGTAAGAGCAAATAGAAATAGTGCTGTGGCTGTGAGATATACAGTACATGTTTGTCATTTCCAGTTTTGTAAAATTTTATATGGTTCATGATTTATTTTTAAGTGCCATGCACCTCTGAGTTTATAAGACGTCCTATATATAGATATCTATCTATCTATCTATCTATCTATCTATCTATCTATCTATCTATCTATCTATCTATCTATCTATCTATCTATCT
>CAEFZX010018336.1:0-14727 GCA_903066825.1 Alfaro cultratus
TCAATTACTGAAATAATCATCCGCTAATTTAATAATCAGTTAAATGTTAACTAAAGTATCCAGATTTTAAAAAGGCCACTTGCTGAAACAACATACTTAGAGCAATAATTAAGCCAAAACTGTACAATAAGTATATACAACTTCCACCTATTATTGAAAAAAAACTTTGTTTATAAAACTACTCAAATGCTATAGTTTTCTCTTCATCTGGTTCAAATTCTGTAAAAAAAAAAAAAATCTTCTTTTAATCACCTTTTGCTATCCAATTATTAATCAGTTAGTCCAAACAACAGATCAGCTCTACACTGTGTTGCTGTTAAGTGAAGCAGAAAGGCCTGAGTATTTTAGCTGCAGATGCATTGTTTGCTACAATGATCAAGCACAGACTGAAGGATGGTATGTTAAACTTAAATGTTTCTGCTTAAAGTAAATGAATTATTTGCTCATTTGCATTTTTTAATGTATTTCTAATATTGTATTAAAAAGGCTTACATTGTTAAATGAGAAAGCTGCAGACTGTCAATTTTTGTATCCGATTAATTAAGTAATCGTAAAAATATTCAGGAGAATATACAATTAACTGACAAAATAAACGGTTTCTGCTCTATATTAAAGTAGTAATATTGACCACTGGCCTGATAGGTCAACAATAAATAATGTTAGAGAAGTATGAGGCGCATATATACATGTTAGCTGCTTGGATTTCCTAAACCTGAGCATGCATTAACATCTCGTGGGTTTTGTTTGACATGTTGATCCCTCCAGGTGTCTGCTAGCTGCCCAGCTGTGTGTGAGTGCCCTGCGCAGCCCCCTGGTTGCCCTCCAGGCGTAAGCACCGTGCCAGACAGCTGTGGCTGCTGCAAGGTGTGCGCCGCACAGCTTAATGAAGACTGCAGCCCCACGAAGCCCTGCGACCACCACAAAGGGCTGGAGTGCAATTATGGCAACGACGTGACAGTGGCCTGGGGCGTCTGTCGAGGTGAGGGAGGAAGCAGGAAGTCTCACTTGGAAAATGGCTCTCACATGATTTAAAACTTCCTTTATGCTCCTGGTCATGTCGGGTCAATTTTTAACAAGCTGAAATGAGAATCAAAGTGAAAGTGGTGTGCAGCAGTGAAGCAGCATGTAGCCTTACTCATTTTAATAAGTAGTAAATGGTTTATAGCCGTCACGGGGGTTTCAGGGATAATATTACGCTTTCCATCTGTACCAGGCCTATGCTTCCCTGAGAGCTATAAATAGATGCTTCTTGGGGACATGGAGTCTACCACTTCCTTTTTTCCTATTTTTACTTCTTAGCAAGTACTCTGTGTAATTCTGTTCACTCTTAAGTGAACTCAATCAAAGTAGGTAGTCTCAATAAGGGCAATTTTCTTTTGATTAAACAAATGTTGTCCACAGGCAGCCCTCTAGTATTACAACAAGGTCATTGTTTATCTGGGTTAAGGCTGAAAAGTGTATCACTATATAAGCGTTTCACATCATTTGAGATCAATAATATCTGAAATAATGCCAAATTGGTAGGGTGACCTTTCCTCTTTTATCCATAGTTTTTGCTCCACGCCGTTGCTGTTTATTTTTAATAAGACACAGTGAGGAAATCTTAAACTGCAGTTGCTTAATTTACTCAACATGTTGTTGCTAGGTAACCAGAGTGAGTGAGTTGCTAGGTAACCGAAGACTGAGTGAGTTAGTTGATTCCACCAACCTTGTTTAGCTGAAGGTTGAGGGACTAAAATCGTTCCTCTGCCTACATCTCCCAGAATGCTTTGTGGTTTTGAACTGGAGTTCAGTTAATAATCTATACATTGAACATTTAATATTCTGTCAGATGTATTATCAAGAAATATATTGTTATTGATTTATTGCGAATGAGCCTTCATTTGATTCGGGTGTGTTGAACTACTTCTGTAGCAAAGTCATGGTGGGTTATTATTGATTATTGGATGTTGTGACAGCACTGCCATCATAGGACAGTGCTGTCTCTCAGGAATACTAAAAGTAACAGAAACAAACTCTTTGACAAGCAGCAAAAGAAAAGTAGTGTATCTGCCTTCCAGATCCAAACCTGAAGCAGACCTGCCACATTCTTGTTGTTGTTGTTGTTTAATCTATCACAGTCTTTTGAGAAACCACGCTGACCTGTACAGAACTTTCTAAACCTTTTCAACATGTCCTTGTCAATAACCGCAGATAACGATGAATGGAATTTGAGACTGAAGTTGTTTTGAGTTTGTAGACATTGATTAGCCCTGTTTGATGACACCTTTGCTTTATTGGCATTATTCAATACATTTTGAAATATGTTTTGTTCTGGTATCTGTTTTTTACGTGTACTATACAGTATGCGATCGCTACTAAAGTTAGTCTTGTAAAGCATTTCATAATGTGTTTAATAAGTACTTAATAAATACAGATTAAACCAGATATCTTACAGATACTGTCACTATCTAACATTAAATCAGATTAAAGCTTTTTCTGTTTTAGATAATTACCAAAATTATCTCTCTTCTCTAAATGCGAAAGACCTATTTCTACTCATGCTGTTAATTGTAGTGTTATAACTTTATTTATTTATTTATTTTCTTTCAGCAAAATCAGAGGGACGTACATGCGAGTACAATAACAGGATCTACCAGAATGGAGAGATCTTCCATGCAGGCTGCAAGCACCAGTGTTCCTGCATAGACGGAGCCGTCGGCTGCATGTCGCTCTGCAGCAACAAGCTGCCCGCTGCTTCACCGACCTGCCCCTTCCCTCGACTGGTCAGGATCCCGGGACAGTGCTGCTTCAGTGTGGACTGCCACAAGGACACCTGGTTTCTTCCACCTAAGTACCTGGTGTGTATGTGTGTACAAACAAACTAAACACAGACACAATCACAACCGGTGTCAGTCGGGTAATTTGGAAATAGTAATTAGTTACTAATTGCTGATTACTTCCTCAAGGAAGTAATCCAGTTGCTTATATATATTATGACTTTATTCTCATACTTTTCCATTTTATTCTCGTAATTTAACTTTTTTATTTCTTCTTTTTTTAGTGTGGCCCTAATACTCTGTTGTAGAGAGAATATCAGAGGTTTGTCTGGTGGAATTAGATGTAGCCACGTTGTAAGAGCGAGAATACTTTTTATGGAGTTGTTTTTGTTGAAGAAGTCAGGTTATTTCTTCCACAGAAGTCAAGTTATTTTGGCAAATCTTTTTTTTTTTTTTTTTTAGATTTTATTGGCTCTAGTGGCCTTTATTTGATAGTTAATTGACAGGAAAGCAGGTAATGAGAGAAAGGGGAAGACACGCAGCAAAGGTTGCCAGGCCAGGAATCGAACCAGCGACAGCCACGTCGAGGACTGAGGCCTCCATATGTGGGTTGAGCTTAACCCCTGCGCCACCACAGCACACCCGTTATTTTGACAGATCTGCCGGTCTCTGCAGCTTGTTAGGTGGTTCCTCAGTCTGCTTGCACGGAAGCAACAATGATCACCTTTTTTGCAATTTCTTACTTTACTCATTACTTGAAAAACGTAATCGAATTATAGTAACGCATTTCTGCTCATCACTGATCATAAGTGGCCCACATGTCCTGTCTCTTGTTTAACAGATCCCTCCTTTACAACAGCATCTGCCCAGACCTTGGTACCATGCAGTGCCGCAAGGGGCTCAGAATGAGCTGATCCTGGATGATGGCATCACACACGTCCAGACAAACAGCTGGGAAAACCGACAGGGCTACAAACACATGCCTGGTAACAGTGTTTAGCGAAAGCTACAGGAAATGATCAGGAACTTTTCATAATCGTTTTTGTCTCTGACATTTCTCCTCTTTCTTCAGTGTGGGGCACCAGGAAGGAGAAAAAGTGTCTAGTCCAAACCACTGAGTGGTCCCAGTGCTCACGCAGCTGCGGCATGGGCATCTCCTCTCGCATCACCAACGAGAACCTGGAGTGCAAACTGGAGAAGGAGACGAGAATCTGCACCATACGGCCGTGCCGCAGTCAGTCCGTCCCAGCCAAGGTGCGTCTGATGCCATTCGGTCAAATACTGAAAATTAGTTTACAGTGGAAATAAGTTGCATCAATAAGCTGATAGTTGATTCAGAGTTGACAAACTGCATGACTAAATTCATACTACAATAGGTTAAATCTTTTGGGTTTGAAATTTTACCATAGTTTGTGCTACAAACTATCTTTATCATAAAGTATTTGCAGAAAAATGAGCAAGTGAGAGCTCTTAACAACCATCTTTGACGTCAACAACAATTTAGGCAATTTGGAGAAAGTAAACAGCTCATGAACACTGAATGCACTTTATATGGTTTGATCCTTGGAAAACTTTCCTCATTTTACAACAATCTGTTTAAAAGAGCTTCAGTTGAGAAAAGCAAGCCTTGTGTGGAGATATTTTATTAGTTGTTCATTGGCTTTCTACCAACTCATGGGAACACTCAGCTCATAATGCACCCAAACAAAAGGAGACGTCAAGTCCATCAGGCCAATAGTGTCATAGTCATACACTTTGAACTTATCCACATTTGGCCTCCTTATAAACACAGATGAACATAAAATAGAACATGAAGTGTAAAGAGGAAGGAATAGAAAAGAGCTTTAAATACTTAGTTTCAGTTCAGAGATAGCAAATAAAAATCAGAAAAATATTACATGCAATTTAATTTAGTCCCTTTCTTATGATACCTCTAAATAAACTGCTGTCAGAAGTTACTTAACCAATAAACTGAGTGTACATGTGTAATTTAATCTCAGTATGAATCAGGTTTCTCTGTGAAGGTCTTGCATTTGTTAGAAGACATTAGTGAATCAACGGCATCTTAAAGACCAAGTCAAGAATTCAACAGTGGCAAGAAGAAGCAGCCTTAAAACAAGTAACAAATGTTGCCTCAAGTAACGTGGTGGACACGTACAACTGCTAACATGGTCTAAAGTCCAGATTTGAAAATCAATGTTCACCAATTCTCTCCATAATTCAAAGAATTATGGGCTAAAAATTCAACTGGTATTATTTTCCTTCCAGTTAACTGTTATGCACTACTTTGTGTTTATCTTTCGCTTAAAAATCCCCATAAAAACATAAAAGTCTCATGTTGTAACAGGTCAAAGCAGCGTAAAGTTCAGAGGGTATGAATATCTTTGGAAGAAAGTGTACTTCCAAAGAATATTTATCACACAAAGTCTAACCCTGATAACACTTATCAATAAGTCATTTTTTTCTCCCCTTATCTGTGTGCTTAACGACCGAGTTACAAAAACAAAGTCTCTTCCTACTCAAGACCAGATAAAGAAAATTGGAAAAATGGGCAGGATAAAAGAAAAAGCTTGATTTCCCAACCTTGAACAAATATTTGTGGTTAAATATTTATTCTTAGTCTAAGAACAGCTATAATCTCAATAGCACTAGATCTGGTGTGAACTGAGTAGTGCTGATTTACTCACTGGTGCTTTGGTAGCAGGCAGATACTTTTAAATATAGTCCATCATACTCAGCATTTCTGCAAAGCAACTGTCGATAGCCGAGTCCTGTCTGTTTACTCAGAGTTCAGGGAAATGATCTGTCTATATTAATCCTTTGTTGATTCCTCAGCTTGACTGAATTAAATGCTTCAATGCTAAAAGTCATCATAAATGTCTGTGTGTAGACAAATGTTGATGAGTTTGAATTTTAGAGAAGCTTGCCATATGCAGTAGTTATAAAAAGCGAATACAACCTTGTTAAAAAGGCAGTCTATTCTGATATAAACATTTTTCTATATTAAATGTGACATTTATGCTAAACAGAAAAACAGTAAAGCTGCAGTCAGCCAGTGTGAACACAGTTAAAGTAATAATTATGGCTTAAGTTTCATTACTCATTCTTATTGCGCCCTCTACCTCGTCAAAGTTCTCCAAAACTCTGAGGATATCGTTTGTACTCCACCTTTTTCAGGTGGTGCCACAGACTTTTTACCAGATGTAGTTTTAAGCTCTGACATATTTGGAAATTTTGGTATTTTAAAGATTAAAATTACATAAATAACAGAACTGCAAAATAACAGAATCAGGCAAAAGAAAAAACATCTAAATCAAATTCTTTCACTATGAAACTCATGAAGCTTTAAGAGAAACTCCAGGTGTGTGTGCCTGGTGAATTTTTGGTTGAAACAAGCTTGTTCTTCATTCAGTGCAGTTACTTGGAGTGTGTCAAGTATCCAGAAATTTGACTCAAGTATGAGTAAAAAGTACAGCGCAGTAAAAATACTCCTAAAAGTAAATGCTATCCAAAGGTTATGCAAGTGAATCTAACTGGTTACTGCACAACTCTTCCCACTGTACGTTTAGTTAAGGTGAAGACCTTAACTATTAATAACAGTTTTTTATTTTCTGTCTATTCAAACCACAGAAAGGTAAGCACTGCTCCCCAACGCAGAAAGCCCCAGAGCCCGTCCGCCTTTCCTACGGAGAATGTCAAAGCGTTCGCCTCTACCGACCGAACTACTGCGGTGTGTGTACCAGCGGCCGCTGCTGCTCGCCGCGCCGTACGCGCACCGTGCCTGTGACCTTTGTCTGCCCGGACGGCGAGCGCTTCCAGAAGCCGACCATGTTCGTCCAGTCATGTAAATGCAGCCGTGACTGTGGCCACCTCAATGAAGCGGCGCTCCCTCCACAGCACTGGATGTACGGCGACACACACAAATTTATTGATTAGCCTGGATGTGAGGATTGTCATTTGGAAAATCAGCTCAGAGGAGGAACCTTCGAGACAAGGAGCCGCTTCCCTGCTTCTGCCTCCAAAATGGAGAAGACAAAAGGCAAGATGCACTGCCAGGATTATTAGTCACTGCCTGAAAGTAACCCACATTGTTTAGTGTGACCGGAGTGGATTGTGCACTGCCTGTTCTTGTTTAAGCCTGACATGGGACCTAAATTAGAGTCCTGAAATCCACAGCCGTTCTGCGCACTGCACTGATTGGTGGTTTCATTTATGGAAGATGAAATGCTTCGATCAGCCAGAGGAGACACTCTACACGAGCAACAAAGCACTTTACTTGGTATGGACATTTCTGACTGTAAAGTAGCGCCAGTGAAAGGTAATCTTTAGTATCACTGGATCACTTTGAGACCTGAACGTCTAATAATGCTCTGACTAGTCAGTGACAACCGAAGAAAAATAATGTAGGCTGTTTTGTATTTAAATCTTCAGTGTCGTGCATTAGGGTGTAATTTTTGATTAGAAAAAAAAAGAAAAAAAACAGGCATTAGCTGCTGTGCACACATTGTAACTTGGTTTACTTGAAAACCTAACGTCAGGTTAAATAAGTCACTGTCTCAACTCCAAAGAATTCAGCATGAAATGAACCAACAATGAGTGAGATAAATAAATAAGATTTCATTCACAAATATCTCAGTTATATTATACGACGGAGTATTACAAAAATGTCAAAATGAAATTATGAGAGTAAAGACATAATATTACGATAATGAAGTCATAGTATTAAGAGAAATAAAATCGTAGTTATATTTTTATTTTCCTAATAGTCGGTCGTAAATACTCTGTTTTCTGTCAGATCTTTTCCTTTAGACTCCTATTTGAATGGATACTTTTAAACTAAGATACAAAGAGTAAAATTTGTCCACTTCTGTCAGTTCATCTCCATTGCAAAACTTCACACTCAACACAAACATAAATGTCTTTAAATAGATTGAGATGGGTTAAGTTCAGGGTCATTCTACTAACTTTAATATCAGCCTGTTTTATCTGATTCAACAGTTTTGTGAAATAAGATATTTTGCAAATATTCAGGTTGTCAGTTTGAGGTGAAGTTAATTAGGAGGTAGTCTCTTTTTGACTGTTGCAGCAGGAGCTTTTCTCTTAGTTGACAGTGATTTAAAACTAGCTTTAGTGCCAATAGAGATTATTTTTTCAGCACTTTCTTTTTCACGATGGTTGCAGAGTTGTTTTGAACATCCTAACCAAATTTCTTTCACCTGAAGAAAGAGATTTGGTTGACAACTTGGTACAGATGGTTGGAACCGGAACAACAGTATGAGAATGATCTGAAAAATAGATAAAAAGTGGTCTTAGTATGAACAAGGCAAGCAAACACTGACCACATCCCCGTTGATAATTTAACAATGCTTAAAAATTTGGTCCGTGCTACGAAACAGTTCAATTTAAATGACACTAAACTCAATCTTGAAGAGATTTTTAGAGCCTGTGTATAATTTTTAGTGTATGTGGATCTGAGAAAATTAGTAATTTTAACTTGAGAACCCAATTCTTGTTTCTAAATATTCACCTAATTGCATTTAACAATGCTGCAATGTTACAATGAGGGTGTGTAAATTTCTAAGCAGAACCGAAGGCCTTTGGTAAATAAGCAATGGTGTGTGCGCCAAACTACTCAGCATGTAATTAATCAATACTTTTGTTTCAGAATAAAGTACCATTTCAGCCAATTACAATTGCATTTCTGTTCTTTTTATGTTTATATACTGTACGTATACAGTATATACCGTATATTGTCTTTTTACCAAACTATAGTGCTGCCCTCTGCTGGCGAGTTTAATTATCTTCTGATAAAATATTAACCTCCAAAAATACTTATATATATTTGAGATTATTTAACAATGACTTCAACACCAAAAAGGTAAGTTACAAAAAATTTATTTAACCAAAACAATACTTTTGAAAACATGGTTTAAACAAGGAAAACATTAAAACAAGCACTCGGCAAAGACATGTTGAAAATAAAAAATGCCTTTTGAACTTGACTACATTTATGTTGGGAGGGTTATATTTAAACAAATACAGATTTTTCTTCATTTCCTCCTTTCTGCCAACAGTACAGCAACAATAGTAGTCATAAAAACAGTCTTCATTGGTTGCAGCCTGCAAACTCATCTGGACTGTTCAACTGAAAAGACAGAAACAGACATTAGAAAATGAAAAGCTACAACAGAAAAGTCTAATGTCTTTACAATTCCGATTCTTAACAAGTTAACCGCTAAAGATTCATACATTCCAATGTCTGAATAGCAGTGCTGTCTCCAGTGAAAGGCTACTGACTTGGAAATTGTGCGTGCTTGGCAGTAATAGTGGCATTCACTGAATTTTCCACATTTTCTTGTGTTAAAACACAAAACTCAGTGAAATAAAAATCTAAATTATGGCATGCCTTTGTGTTTAGACGCCACAGTAATACTTTACACAGGTTTGCTTCCAGTATCGCTCTACATTTACATCAACCCATCAGCTCTAAACAACATCCCAATCCCTAACCTCCCCACAGCATGATGCTGCCTCCATATGTGCTCCAAATTGTTTCAAAGGTGGTAAACTGCATTCTACCTTTCAGATGTTTTACTTGTAAAATAAATTTCAAACTCATTTTCAAAATAATTTTCTTTCCACTTCTCAGTTATGCAGTATTTTGTGTTGGACTGTCACATAAAATCCAAAAATATACATTAAAGTTTGTAGCTGTAATGTGACAAAATTAGAAACAAGCTCATTTAAAGTGTGAATACTTTTTCAAAGTACTGTAATATGTCTGAACATAAATGTTCCCAAAATGTAAGGTTTTGATTATCAGAGCACACATTTATGCCCGTTTGCTCAGATACTGGTACCAGACGAGAAGCTCCTTTAACCCATGCACTGCCACATGGAAACTTACTGTTTCCAACCTTGGAAACTTACTGTAGGAGGAGATGTCGATCTCGTCTGGTAGCTCAGCTACGTTGACCTCAAAGCGATCCTGGACTTCATTCAGGGTCTTAGCGTCAGTCTCATCTGAAACAAAGGTGATGGCCAGGCCTTTGGTTCCAAACCTGCCTGCACGGGCCACCTGATGTAAAATAAAATCTAAATAAATAATGGCTCAAAAGACAAGAAGCATCAGATAAACACAAACAAGCATACTTACAAAGCCTGATTACGCATTTTTACCAATCCACACAAATTAAAACCATACCAAAGACCAAATCTTTTAGATCTGAACCTACTCTGTGGAGGTATGTGTCAGAATCCTCGGGCATGTCGTAGTTGAAGACTATGTTGACTCTCTCGATGTCCATTCCTCGGCCAAACAGGTTAGTGGCAACCAGAATCCGCCTCTGGAAGTCTTTAAACTGCTGGTACCGGGATAACCTTGAGAGGGCCAGGAAAGCTTTCAGAAACCTCAAAAAATTATTCCTTTACATCCAAGCACTGTGAGAAAAGCTACCTATTGTTCAATACAAAGCTGATATACATATAGAATATAGATATAGAATTTTATAATCACAATTTTTAACAAAATTCTAGGGATGCAACAACACATTTTTCCACTTCCGATACAGATATCTGAGGGTTAGCATCAGCAGATCCCAATCTAATGCAGGAAAACATGTCATATACAGATAAATGTACTAAATTAAAAATGTATCTGATAATTCTGCAGCAGCACAACACACTTAAATCTACCAGTACTTTCACAAGCTTGGTCAAACATGTAAAAACAACCCAGCTTTAATTTGTTCAGTCAGAGCAATAAAGAGTATAAGAGCCAATGTAAAATACATAGTACACTGAAACTGACAAAGACAGGTTTTGTCCGTTTGGTCAAACGTAAAAATAAATTAAATTATGAATTATAAATATAATGCAAAATAAATAATAACCCATGGCATCATTCAAATCAGAAAGCATACGATTAGACGAAATAGATCTGAATTTATGAATTAGGCACTCTTTCACCAATAACCGAGCTACCATTTTTTCAATATTGGGTCACAGATATTAATATTGGATTGGCATATCTCTGCAAAATACCCAAACACTAGAAGGTAAGCGATGCATCACACGACAACCCTCTGATGAAATCAGCTCCTACCTCTCCTCCTGTCCCATCCCCCGGTGGATTGCTATAGCAGGGAAGTTCTGCTCCACCAGCAGCTGAGACAGGGCAACGCAACGATTCACAGACTTCACAAAAATCACCACCTGTCATGAGCCGGAGGAAAATGTGATGTTCTAACCATTTATTATTTATTAAGATAAAAGTAAAATCAAGAGGGGTAGAAGAGGCATCAGGTGTACCTGGTTGAACTCAAGCACATCGAGGAGGTCAAACAGCTTCCTGTTCTTCTCGCTGTCCTTCAGCTTGCAGTAGTACTGCTGTAAGCCATGCAGTGTCAGTTTAGTCTCATCGTCCACAAATACTTCCATGGGCTGCGAAGGAAGGGAACAAATGAGTAAAATTAGCTGTATCAAGATATTTATGAGTTATTTTAGAAATGTAAAGCACAAATGGAGAAGCTAAATGCTCTTCCTGGTCGCTCTCTGTGTCTGTCCTCCTGCACATCAGTGCAGCCATGTGACCGCTGCCTATGGCCAGAACTGCTCAGGAGGTTCACTTTGAAATGGACACTTATGACACCAACAGCCACAGGTGGGCAAAGCTACGGGGGCTTTACTGTGAGCAACGCATTACACTCATCACAAACAGTAAGACGCATGTATTATAGGTGGGTTAACCTGCACCTGAAGGCAGGGTAATGTAGCTTTAAGGTACAATAAAAAAGATTATTTCCTCAAAAATAACAACCAACAGGCAACAAAAGCAACAAAGATACACACTCAAAAAATGTCCCTGGCATCTTGAAGAAATGTTCAATAAATAATTTTCTAAACAAATACTGGAATATTCAGTGGAAATTTGTTTCATAAGTTCTCAAACATTAAATTAAATCAACAACTTTCACACTGTTTTATTATTGGTCATTTCTTAACAAAAACAGAGCAAATTTTGTTAAGTACTTGTACATTTTGTCCTAGATATACATTTTTATTTGTGGTACAGATTTTATGCAAGTGATTTTGACTTGCAGAAGAGAAAGGGATATTGGCAAAAAAAACAAAAACAAAACAAAAACATCACCACCTCTTTCTTTCTAAAAGATTTTTAAAGCAAAAAAAAAAAAAAAATCACAAAAGCATTATTTTAGGAAGGTGGTGATTTACAAATGCAGACTTAAATAACTCCCTTTATTGTTATGTTTATTATTTTTGATAGGATACCAAAATATATTACAAATGCATCATCATCACAATATCAGTGTGTGCAATATTCATATCGCAATAGATTGTTTAGAGCGCAACAATTGTTACTTAATATATTTTAGAATAATATGGATCAAAAAAGTAAATAAATAATAAACCACCACACCTGAATCCTATGGTAGATCTATGGGATGAGGTAAAAATAAGACCACTAAGAGGATCCACACATTTTTACCAGGGTTGCCTCATCATACCAACTTGCCTCATCATACATGAATCTGCTCAATGATAACTTACATCCTGCATGAACTTGCGGCAGACGGGGCGGATCTCCTTGCTTAGCGTTGCGCTGAACATCATAACTTGTTTCTCATGAGGTGTCAGTCTGAAGATCTCCTGCACATCACGCCTCATGTCTGAAGGACAAAAATATCCAAAAAGCATTTAATATTTGCTATTTTCTAACAGATTCTTTATGTACACAAGTAACTAAACCGTGAACAATCACAACATGTCGGTAATTTGTCTTCTTTCTTTTGCGTCCAGTTGACTATCCTCCAACTCACCCAGCTGCTCCAGCATCTTATCGCACTCGTCGAGCACAAAGTGTTTGATGTTCTTCACACTCAGAGTCTTGTTACGAATGAGGGCCAGCGTACGGCCTGGAGTTCCTACAACGATGTGAGGGCAGTTCTTCTTCAGGACCTCCTCGTCCTTCTTGATGGCCAGGCCGCCAAAGAACACAGACACCTTGACGTTGGGCATGTACTTGGAGAAGCGCTCGTACTCTTTGCTAATCTGGAAGGCCAATTCTCGTATGTGGCACATCACAAGAACAGACACCTGGTACAAACAAAATGAGAATCGTCATGGTAGAGCCATCGGTTCTTTATATTTCGATTAAAACCTGATGCTATTGAAGCTGCTGTTTTTGTAAGAGCAGCTTGTTAACATTACCTAGAAGATCTATGAAGAAACATATTATTGACTGACTCAACCTTTTCAAACCTTTTATTCACTTTCACTACATCACATCTTTTCAAAAACTTCAGACCTGACAAGAAATATGAAATGTTTTATGTATTTTTTTTACTATTCCATATTTTTATGCCCTTTTTTTGTCAAAAAGAACAAAAATTCACAAAACTTTTGCTCACAAAAAACAAAAATTTATAAAATATACAACATTTTCCAAAAATAAACAGTAATGTGGATATTTAAGACCTTGATTAGTTCAAAAATTAACAACAACATTGATTTTGGTGCATTATTATTTTTTGGAGAATTTAGTGCTGGAAGAAAAAAGCAATACTTTTTACCTCCAAGTCCCAATATGTACTTACTCTTATCAAAGTATAATAAAAATTGAATATTTTGCTTTATTTTTTTCCCTTTTACTGCATCAAATATTTTCAACAACTTAGATATAGACATAGGTCTAGACAGATATAGACATAGATATAGAGCCAGTTTTCTTAGGCTCTTGTGGATTGAATTGTACATTATGGGACTGGAGAGAAAAGTGGAAAACATGCAGCAAGCAGTCCACAAATATAGTCACCCATTGCTCCAGTCTTTAATTTTTTTATCTTTTCTATGTTTTTATGCCCTTTCTGTCATGTATAGTATTTTGAACTGGCTTGTTGCTGAAATATGTTATGAAAATACATTTGTCTTTTTGGCCAAAGTTTCATTTAATCAACTTTTAAGCCAACTAAAATATTGATAATCTAGAAACCCAATAAGCAGAAACAAAGATGCTTCAAGGGTTGAGAGTGTTTTAAAGATCAACTCACCTGGCCATCCACAGGTTCAATCTGCTGCAATGTGGCTAACACAAAAACAGCCGTCTTTCCCATACCAGACTTTGCCTGGCAGAGAATATCCATGCCAAGGATAGCTTGAGGAATGCACTCATGTTGAACTACAAATGAAGAAAATGGCAAATAATTAATAATAAGAAAGATCTTCAGACATCACATAGATCAAATGAAGATCTAAATAGTTGCCTAAACTACAATCAAAATGCCTTTATGAATCAAAATTATAACCAATATTTACAATTAATTTATTCAGTAACATTTTATTTGAGGTTTTAAATACCTTCTGAAGGATGCTCAAAACCGCAGTCAACAATGGCGCGGAGCAGCTCTGGTTTAAGGAGGAAGTCTCTGAAGCCCGAGCTGTGGATGGATACATAGGAACCTTTCACCTCCTTCTTGTTGGCAGGGGTGCCGCTTTCTGGGAGGCCCTGGGGCTCATCATCCTCCTCATAGTCCAGTAGTTCATTATCAACGTCATTCTCTGCCATCTGGATCACAATTGGGGGGGAAAGACAGGGAAAACTAAATGCACATGTTTGTGTTTTTTAGTTACACAAATTGTTCACACAAAGAAATTCTCAAGGAACCTCATGAAATAGGCATCCCACCAACTTAACTCACAATTACTTGTAGAAATCAAGAAACCATCTAAATTTAATATTAAGTATGCAAACTGAAACCTGTGAAGTTAATGACTACCATATTTTCTGGACTATAAGTCGCAGTTTTTTTCATAGTTTGGCCGGGGGTGCGACTTATACTCCAGAGCGACTTATGTGTGGAAATTTACACATTATTATATCATATCACATGTTATTTTCACACTAAACCGCAAGAGGGCGCTCTAGGCCTGTGTTATTCTACCTTCGGAG
>CAEFZX010018338.1:0-160598 GCA_903066825.1 Alfaro cultratus
TATAAGTCATGAGAAAATCATGAGAATAAACTTCTTTGTTAACTGATAATAAGTCAAATTTCCTAACCCAGTTAGAAGAGTAATGTATTTTGCAAAAAGAATGTTGGACATTTTTCTTATGTATAATTTGATTCTTTAAGGAACTGATTCATTTGTGATATACAGACATAAATATTATTGATTTAAAATGGCTCACAGATATAGAGGCAAAGGGAAATGACCAATCAGGTGGTGTTGGATTGGATGGTTGGAAATTATAACCCCACTTTTGTTTAGTCACTCAACACACCAAATCATCTTTGACGGACACAAGTCTGAACTTTGACTAGGTCAACCAAAACTTTCTTTTCAGGTATTCAGAGATGCATTTACTGCAGGACCCAAGTGTACTCCAGCCAAAAGTGAAAGACTTTCTATTATGACTTCCTTCAAGAGAACAGAATTTATGATTCCATCGATTACGGCAAGCTGTCTAGGTTTTGAAGCTGCAAAGCATATCTATATTATCATACTACCACCACTAAGTCAATTTGAGGTTATTTTTTCATTTATCTGGTTTCTAGTTATCTCTCCAAATATAACTGGAAACAAACCTTCCAAAAAGTCATCATTTTGTGAAGTTGGAGACAGAAGTAAGACTTTGTATGCTTTGTATTTTCTTCTAGAATTTGCTTTTGGATACATCTTTTCTCTTAATAAATTAAAGTATAATTTAACAGCTTCTTTGTATTACGCAGTGTATTTTTTTGTTTAATATAGAAAGGAATAAGAATAATGCAAAAACTGTTAAGTGTGACAAAGAAAAACAGAAGAAACTGAAGAACTGAGAGAAGTACAGTTTTAGTAATTAAAAATCAGATCTGAGATTTATTTTATACTACACATGGATTATACTCTATGCATAATTTTTACTAGATTTTTTTCTTCCAAAAGACAAGAAAAAAAAAATCAATGAAACATTTTATGACAAAATTAAAAATATCTTTAAGAACTGATTTGTTTCATCAAGACTGCCTTTGTTGTTAAATTGAAGAAAATCAGCAGAATTCAACACTTGGTCAGACAATAACCACAAGACTTCAGTCACACAAATCAATTTCAAGCTCCATTGCTGCGCCTCATGACAAGCCTGATGTATAAATTGGCTTGCAGCCCTCTTAATCATTCATAATTTATTGAGCGAGGAAGCAAGTTGTACAAATACTTTCCCACTTCTGAAGAAAGACACCATGAAGACCGTGCTGCTGGCCTCTGCTCTCCTTTTAGGCCTGTTCGGCTGCTTGGTTGCCAATCCTCCTCTGGATCCTTTCCCCTTTCCTGTTCCTTACCATGCTTTCTGCAGAGCGTTATGGTGAGTACATTTCTTTCCCCTTTCTACCTTGCTTGACTAAAGCTGAGTTTTGATTTCATCGTATGTGCTAAAAAAAACAACCCTCTTTTTTCCTAGGCTCTTTGCAACACCTTGTTCAGAAATCAGCACCACAATTGCGCAGCAAATCCAAGCCTTCAGCCCTGAGTATATGGTAACAGAGCACAAGTTTCTCATTCTTCTTACCTAATGAAAGAAGAATGGTGTAATGTTCTGGGCTGGCTTGTTTTACAGCTCTCTTTGGCAAGTCCTTTGACAATCAAAGCAAACCACACTTCCCCTGATGGCATCACTGCTCAGAACATCACCTTCTCCTTCAGTCCCACCATCTTAACTGGAGGCTGCCGTGTTTCTGTGAGCAAAAGATTTGTGTTGGAGCTGATTTATAGAAATGTTTGACATTTGTTTTCTAGTTTGATTTCAGTAGATTTTTGTTATACAATTATCTCCTTTTTTCAGTCTAAAAGAAGAAAAATTTAATCTAAAGATACATATATCTTAAATCAGCAAGCACAGAAACTCCCACAACAGTTGTTCATTTCCATTACTTTTAATTGATTACCTAATCTGTTCTGTAGGCTCAGTCCATCTCTCTTGGATTCACCAGTCTTCTTGATGATGGGCTTAATTACTGCAATTTGTACAAGCTGCTGTCAGGTAAGCAAACATACTGGAAGAAATCCTTATTCTGGATAGCATTACTTCAAAACATGTGTTTGTTATCACAGAGCTGCTTGTTTCCTCTACTTCTAGCGAGCGGACTCACCTCAGCTCCAGGCTTCATGGAGATGACAAACGAATGGGCCTGTCTGGGATACGGGCTGGCCAAATGCAAAGCTTCAAGAAAGGCTTCAGAGTACTAGTCACTATCAAAAATTCATTCAAATCGCCTTTTGAACCAAAAAAGATAAAATTGATCTTTCTTTTACGTGGTGGAATTTACTTCTATGTGTATACTTAAAAAATAAAAAAATAAAAGCTGGAATTTAAGTCTGCCCCTGCCTGTCACTGCTTTATTCTTCACACTGTTGTATTTATACTATCAGGTAAGATCTTGGAAATATGCACAGATATAAAAGAAAAGGAAATTAAAAGTGTGTTGTTAAAAAGTATTCTCAAATAATTATTTTTTCTAGTATCTATACCAATTTAGTGACCCCTGTCTCCAGCAGCCACTGAGAGAGAGAGGACTGTAGAACGTCAACAGGTTGTCAGTCCTTCACAGGACAAAATAGAGACAAGATCAGGGTAGTAATTAATTACATTTACTCAGTTGATTTAAAAAAAAAAAAAAAAGTATTTCTCAAAGTAGTTTTAGTCTAAAACTTACCTGAGTAATATTATTTTGAAGAAGGATACTCATACTTGAGTAAAATATTTGTCAACTCAACACGCCGCTGACAGAGAGGCATGTGGTAGGCATCCGCTCATACATAAACTCATCCTAGGGGCAATTAGAGTAATCATTTGACTTAACAGACATATTTTAGGCTGTGGGAGGAAACCACAATACTAGCAGTGACCCCATGCATACACAGAGAATATGCAAACTTCATGCAGAAAGATTCCAGGCCAGAATTTGACCCTTCTTGCTGCAAGGTGACAAAAAAAATTGCATTTATTTGCAGAAAATGAGAAATGGTCAAAATAATGAAAAAGATGCAGTCCTTTCAGACCTCAACTAATGCAAAGGAAACAAGTTCATGCTATTTTAGAAACAATACTAATGTTTTCACTAAGGAAGAGTTCAGAAATCAATATTTGGTGGAATAACCACAAGGTTTTTAATGGGGTTCAGTTCAGTGGCCTCTTGAATTTTTCCAGAGCTGTACATTTTAGTAGGAGTGGTCATGTTTACAGTAAAACATAAGCATTGTGTGGGTTTGTTTGCGTGCCTTATTGTGTCAGCATTTTAATGTTGCAGACATGATGCTTTTACCTTGTATTTATATTACTACAAAAAAGGACAAAGCCATTCAGGAGGCAGATGATCCCTGGTGGATCAAAGCCATGATTGATTTGGAACCTGAACGCTAAAGAAGGAAAGACTTCATTCTCAATTGGTAAGGATGTAAATGTTCCACATAAACATTCCTCTTGTCATCTTTGGCACCAGATACTTGGAAAGAGTTGAGGATTCCACAGTATAAAAATATCGTGATGCAACCTGACAGATGGTGCATAAATGTTAGGGAATATTACTGGTGGACTTCCTTCTCTAAGCTCACCATATAATTTAGCTGAAGTCGGACCCCATTAAAAGGACACTGTGTCCACTGTGTGCTTCCACTAGACTGGACATGCTGATTCTTTACCACAAATAGACCAAAAAGACTGGAGTTTGATCAGTTTGATAGTGCATATCATCATGTATACACTACATGACGATATATCATCATGTATGCACTACATGATGATATGTCATCATGTATACACTACATAATAATATACACTAGAGCTCTGGAAATAAAAAATAAAAAAGAGACCACTGCATTGAATCCCATTGAAAACCTCATGATTATTCCACCATATACCGATTTCTGAATTTTTCCTGAGTTGAAACATTACTATTGTTGTTTCTAAAACAATATGAACTTGTTTTCTCTGTATTATTTCAGGTCTGAAAGCACTGCATCTTTTTTGTTATTTTGACCATTTCTCATTTTCTGCAAATAAAAACTAAATTTTTGTTTGGAATTTCAGAGACATGCTGTCAGTAGTAACAATATTCATTTTATACCTGTATACCTATGAAGTGTAAAATCAGAGAAATTGATCATTTTAAGAGGTTTCTTAATTTTTTCCAGAGCTGTATGCCACTTTTCAGATCTTATTTTTACTTTTGTTTTATTTGCATGGTTTGTAAAAATGAAACCCCTCAGTTCATCTTCTATACTTTAAAAAACTATACAGTAAACCTCAAAAAAGCCCCATTAGTTCTGTTTTAAACATGTAACTTTGTGCTTCCGTATCTATGTTGTTTGTTTTATAGTTTCAGTTCAATCTCTGAAGCCACCTCTCTTACTTGATATAATTTCCCTTCAGATTTTATGTTCAGGCTATCGAAATGCACAGACGCCACTGTGTTAAACTAATAGTGTCATTCTCAAACCATGTTGTTGTTTCAAGCTGTTAATGCAGACAAGATAGTCAAGTCCTGAATCATCAGACAACCACAAGTAAGCCATCACATTGAACTTTATTGTTTCAATTTACATTTTACATGACCAAAAACAAATGCAGAATAATATATCTGTCCTGGTCATGTTTTAGAAAATTTCTAATTCTTTACTTGAGCTTTAAACAAGGGAAAAAAACAACAATATTATTGCAAAAAATAATAATAAAATCAATTATTAAACTCAAACATTAAAGATGGAAGCATATAAGTACACAAAATGCAAAAAAAACAACAAAAAAAACACATTTCTGCTGGATTTTTCACTTCAAGAAATAAAGTGTTCTCGAGCTCAGAATAATTTCTCTGAATTCTTTGGACCAATTCATCTATTGACTTTCCTGCCTAACTCCTGAAATATATTTATATGGTCTAACCCATTGTAGTGCATACGATAATAACCATGCAATTATCCTCCAGGCTGTTAAACAGTCAGCAGGCTGTGGGTGCTGCAAATGCAACAATTTTCTTTAGTAACGGAAAACAATTTCAAATCCACATGCATAATTGTTTGAGAATATAACAGTCTCGTGGTGAGCATGACTGTAGTGCGGCATTTTGTTGTCATTCTTTGGAAAATAAAAAGAATACAAGAAAATAATGTTATAGATCTTTTCAGACAAAGACAACAGTATTTTCATCAAGCAAATATTTATTCACACGTTTTAATCACTGATCTTAGTTCATATGGAGAGATTTGAGTTTTAACAATGACAGCTTTTCATGGCTGCTCCAACAAATGTGCATTTAGTCATGCACAGCACAAGACAATCCTCCAGCAAAACAAAGCTTTTGCTAAAGAATAAACATGTTTTCTTCGTTTTGCTCAGTTATTTTTAACAGGACGCAATCACACATATTTTGTTTTCCTTCTCAATTGCAGACAGAAGTGCCAAAGCCAAGACAGAGCCACTCATTGGTGAATTCAACAAAGCCTGGGATTTTGTTGAGTCCACTTCCTAAACAAAGAAAAGACAAAACAAGTAAAAATGACAAGTGGCAAATGTTGAAAAACTTAATGACTGGAATGATTCTTTAACTGAAAATTTGTCATGCTGATTATTATTTATCCAAGTGCAAAAACCGACCTTTTATAACTTTGTAGAGGTTGCAGTAATTTGTTCCGTTATCAAATGGGCTGAACCAAAATGGAGACACTGAGGAACCCTGAACAGATATGAATCCAGAATAGTTTACATGAAGGAAAAACATTAAAAAGTATATAACCGAGTTAAAAATGGCTTGAACTCAAGAGACATTTGCCTCACCTGTACATGGCAGCCCATACTCAGGGTTGTAGAATCCATTGTGAAATTAAGGTTTGCAATTTCACCATCTTTGGCTGTGTGATTGGCTAGAATTTGATCTGGTGTTACCGGGCCGAGCTGGGGTAGAAGACAGAAATGTTTTTAACCTCTATGAATCTATTCAACTCTGAAAGCAGTACTGTACTGTTTTTTATACCTTATATGACTTCTTGTCGTCTTTTATGCCAGTCACAATGGCCATGTTAACCTGATCACATGGAACTCCAAATAACCTGGATCAGATCACAGTTAGAAGATTGGCTCCATGCACAACACTTTGCTAAACAATATACACAGTGACAAACACTCCCTCACCAGATAATCCTGCAGAAAGCGTTTGAAGATGGAGCTGGTCTTCCACTTGTAATGATGATGCGGATTCCTAAAAAGAGAAGGAATGCCACAAAAACAGTCCTCGCAGCCATGATGAGGGACTTTCTTCTGCTTCCGAAGGCAGGACTGACTAATTATTTCTTCCTTTGGGGTTTATATGGAGCATTGCACTTAAAGGCAGCACCTGAAAGGCGCTTGGATTGTCATGTGGAAGCATGGAAATGCAATTTGGATGATGGTGAGCATGTCCCAGGCAGCATGTTTGTCATCTTTCAAGGCTAATTAAGATATTTTAGTGAATCAAAAGGCTGGGAGGACAGCCATTATGACTTCTGTCTTAAAATAATCTGCGCCATCCCAACTGACCCAAATGTGAAAGCTTAGACTAATGTCAAACTGAGAAAAATATTAGCATATATTTTAAATTTAATATATCAGTGTTAATATTTGGACTAAACTGTAAGACAGAAAATAAAATTGTGTTATAATTGTATTGTTATATAACGTGCTGTTTCATACATTTAATTACATTATATTTCTTTGACCTTTTTGTGGAAGTAAAAAAAAACTTAATTTGACACAGAGTTCAGTTGTAAGATAATTTAAAACTATTAAGCAGCCACATTTATTCCAGAGCTATAGTGCAAAAACATGTTTCTTTCATTTCATTTTTAGATTAAGAGGGAGATTATGTTTTCCTTCAGTCAGACAAATAGTTATGTTTTTCTGACAAACTTCTACATATACAAGGAAACTATCAAGATATATTTTGATGTGCAAAACAGGTCAGATTTTATGTGCTCTTCCTGGTTGCATACATGTATATTTCTTAGGAGTGATTTAAAACATATTTGTAAGAAAATTGAGCATCTGTGTAAATAATCAGTTTTCCAGAAGATAAAAAAAGGTCTCCAAAAAGTCACCATCCATCATAAGGACATTTACTTTATTGCTTGGCTTGTTCTGCTTTGTGTCTGTCTCACTAACGTCACATGTATTAGAGGCACATTATGTCATCACAGAAGATATAAATGACTCCTCACACGGTGAATTTCTTTTCACAACACAGCTCTCCAGCTGCTGCCACCATGACTCTCAGATCTCTGTTGGTCTTTGCTTTATTCCTGCAGTTTGTTTTACCTGCCTCATCAGCTGTAGATCCATCAAAATGCATAGCAATGTGGTAGGAAATGAAAATATTCACAATTGTTGAGATGTCTCTTTTTTGTACAGGTTGTTACTTTCATTGTCTCTGTCTGTCCGTCCGTCTGTCTGTCTGTCCTAAGAAATGAGAGGAATCTTTCTTGCAGGACTTTTAGGCTGCCCTGCTCTGAACCTGTGAGTGATCTGGTGAACCAGCTGAAGGCTTGGAGCACAAAGAAGTGTCAAGACGGTCCGGAGAAGTGCATGTGTAAGGTGATGAAATACTGAGCAAAAACTGAGCAATGCAATCCTTGTGCTTATACATATATATAAGCACATTTATTTAATAATATTAAACTATGGTATGGTTTTTGTTCCTTAGATAATGAGCGAGTCCCCAGCAGAGCTTGAAGTAGAGCACACCTCCCCTAAGTCAGGCAAAATTACAGAAATTAACTTCGTCTTTGGCCTACTTGCTGCAAAGTCCTTCTGCAAAATTAAAGTTAGTCTGGGGTACTGAATTGCAAATTAAAATAAATAAATACAGGATGTTTGTTTTAAAACGTATATACAGTGTCCATCCACAGGCTATTTCTACCACAAAATCAAAGAATGGAACCGATCCCAATGACTATTGCCTCCTCTACAATCTAATTGATGGTAAACTATTTACTCATATTTACTTAGTAAATATTTCCTGCATTATAAAAAACTGATTTCATTTATTTTTGTTGTTGCTGTTTTTACCTTAAAAAGCAAGCGGGCTGACCCAGGCAGAAGGCTACAAAGAAATCTGCAATAAGTAGAAGTGTCCCGCGATGTCCTTGGCAGACTGTGACAAAGATAAAGACTTTTATGTGTGAATGATTTCCCTAAAGGCTCATTTTTTAGCTGCTTCTAAAATTTTGTGCCTCTGTTGCATCAAGGTTCACAATCAGTTCACAATTATTCTTTCTGTACATTCTCTCTCTTCTTGTTGAAAAATTATTGTAGAGATTTAATTTTATGGTGATTACTATTAATTTGTTTTTCCTTTTTCTTCATCTGAGTTTGTGCAAATAAACTATGGATTAAAGAATAGCTCAACATTTTTGAAGCGGGGCTCGATCAGTCGAACTTCATTCGTAGAGCATTTCCAAACAGATTAAATGATACAGACAGACAATAAAAACAGCAAAAGTAACCAAAAAAAAGCTGAATAAGACTATTTTCTAAGATTAAGATAGGAAAAAGTTCTAAACACAAAGAGAAGTGAAAATATAAGATCCAAAGTGAACACACAAAAGTTGCTTAGATCCAGTTTGAGAACGAAATATACAGAGAAAACCTAAATTTGAAGTTTTCCGAAGACCTATGTGGTAGTAAAATGACAAATTTTTTTAACCTTATAGCAAGTGTTCTTTTCAATTCACTATGTGTGCACAAAACTCAGAGTTGTTTACCTGCTTTATAAATAAAGTGCTATGTTACATTTTAATTTACTCCACACTGTGGAGAGGGTTTGGACCAACTCAATGTTCAGCCCGACTAAAAAAGAGTGTTGAACTTGAGTGTTTGTGTGAGAGCCTCACATCCAGTCAGATTTATTATGCACCTCTTTTATTTACAACACAAATCATCTTCTTTATCCATAGAGTCGATCAAAAAAAGAAAGAAAATGTCCAAAACAGACAGCAAATAGCCTGGCTTGTACACTATATACATATAATGCAATAATGTTAACATCTTATACAGTTTGTCTGTGAGAATAAACTTCACATATCTGCATAAAGCATCTAGAGTGCAGAGATTGCTCCTTGTCTTTTCTTCTTTACCCTCTCTGGTGTACTGACTGCTGTCCAATCAGTCCCTTCTGCTTCCTTTAATGTCACTCCAAATTAGCCCTAATGCTTAGCAGCAAGTGTCACGACAGACTTGAAAAAAAGAAAGACCACTAAAGAGTCAGCCAAGATTGATACATCAAGACAGGAATTAGTCAGACTTCAAAATAAAGCAAGAAAACTGCGTCTAACCTCTAAGAGAGTTTGAGCTACAAGGAAATAAAAAGAATTGTAGACTATGATATAACTTTATGGACAATTACTTAGAGTCTGTCGAACTAAAATAAAATGTTTTAAACTGAATTCTATTGACAGCTTCTTGCCCTTAATGCAATGCAAGACTTGAGGAACGATAATTGCAAAGATATACAGTACAAAGTCTCCTTATTGGTCATGTGTAACACACTCTCATGAGCCCTCACCATTAGTAAACAAACTCACACGACATCAAGCACAACACCTAGTAAAGGCTTTGCCCCATCTCCAAGTTACACTGGTCAATGTGGGTAGATCTAAACACTGTTTCTACTGGTTTCATGTATTGTTTATAGATTTAATGATGAAAACTGGAATAGCAATGAGGAGAACTTTTACAAAAGTCAAATAATGACTATTTCAAATCCTTTCAAACACCCAAGAGAAACCTGCTAATACAGTGCTGTCATTTAACCCCTCAGATAAAGACAGGTAGAAGAGCAATTCAAGGTTGACAAATATTATCTCAATTCAAATCTGCATGCATTAGCTTTTGCTGTATGTAAATTGTATCTATTACAAATGATAAAGCTAAATGTCAAAGTCATCAGCTACAGTACACCCAGAGCTCCTCTTGATAACTGATATAGGAGAACATCTTCAGTTTCTGATCTGCTTCAATACGTCTTCGCCTTAACATCAGTGAAAGATAACATCTTTCACTGAATACTTTGCATCTCAAGGCTGTTTTAATAGAACAGAAATCAATGAACACAAATATTTAAGAAATCACAAATCATCTACCAAAAACAACATACAACTGTAATAAATGGTGAACCTCAGGGCGTCAAACAAAAACAGTAAAGCAAACAATTGGTTCCCTCAGTTTAAGAAATTCTCTCCAAGGATTTGCAATCAATGTCCTTACTGTAGTAAATGCTGTGCATGTTGAAAAGGAGATTTTGCAGAACGTTAATTCCTGTTACATCCATTTTGAATGGTGCAGGTGTCTTGGAGTCGAGTGTTCTGCTGCATCAGGAAACGGTACATCACTACAGTGTTCCCTTTATATTGCACAAGACCTCATAATACATGTTTTAGTCCATTCCTGCTTCAAACACATGAATGAACACAAATGTTTGCGAATCCAGTTTTTTTAAACCGAGGGAGCAAATTTCTAGCACTTCTATTTTTGCTATGCCAAGTGGCTCTTTGCAACCTTCACAATACTTTTGCATTTATGGCATTCCAAAGATGATTCCAAAATAAGACATTAAACTAGCATTCATGAGTGTTATCATTTGCATCTGTACATATAATACGTAAAAAAAAATGGTTTAAAAACTCTCATTCCTGATCATTTTAACTCCATTTTACAACAGACAGTTTATCTTTCATTACAGCGATTAGTTTGACTGATTAAGTTAGCTGAAACAATATAAGATTTACACATACAGTTGAGTTGTATATACGTGTGTACACAATATGTGAAATGTCATGGTTCACAGCATATATTTAGAATTGCGCTCATCAGATTTAACTTCACTCGTTTTGACTTTCCAATACGTAATTGGAATCCAACAATATTTAAATAGTTCTAAACATTCATTAGTAATGTGTTAATTTGTTAATCTAACCAACCATATGTATTCCTTTGTATAATGTCTAATTGAGGTTACAGTGTAGAAAACAGAAGACATAGGCAATATTGGTTTAAACTTTTTCCCTAACACAAAAATTCAGCAAACTGTAAGTTTAAAACAACAAATTATGTCCTGGTAAAGCTTAAAAAGGGTTTCTTCTCAAAAGCAGTTGAATTCAGCCAAAAAATAAACAAATGTTTCAAAGTTTTATAAGAAGATAGATAGCTAACAAAGTTTAAGTGTTTTTTTTTTCCCCTCCTCTTGTCCCGTCTTGCTCGCTATTTCCTCTGTTGGGCATGGGCCGGGATGAGACTCTGGCTGTATTGCACTCTGTAAAACACCTCGTTTTCACCATAGGGACACATATACTTAAAACAAATATGGCAAATCTGATCCAACTTATTTTATTTTGAACAAAAAGCAAACTTGTTTCTACGGATGTCACAATAATATAAAGCTCTATTACATTTATGACATTGTTTTCTGTATTTATGTCTATATCTTTACATCTATAAACAACTCTAGAGAAAAATGATATCGTTCCAAAATTTACATTGCTTAATTTTGAGTAAAATTGTTCAATGACAAAATAAAATGTATTATTCTGAATACGTGTATTAAAAAATGGCAAACGAGATGGAATGGCTGCCTTACATAGAGATGCTAATTTAAACCTTTGCACTGATCTCTGAAATGTTTTCCAGAGCTGCTTTTATCACATTGTTTTTATTTTAATATATAGAATTAAAAAAATATAAAATAAAAATCTCCTAAATTTAATCAAAGTTTTTATTAGACATACTTTCGTGCAAAAGATTATACCTTTTTTTCCATTCTGCCCTTTATAGAGTAACACTGGAAGTGTAACAATATGAACAAACCAAATTTATGGACTGACTTTCCAGAGAAACAACAGAAACTGAGTTCCACAGGTGCACAGAGATTTCTCATCTACTTTTTACTCCACTAAGAGAGATGGTGAGCAGGTGCAACTGCAGGAGCACAGCAGAGAACATGTGCAGTGTTTAACTGTTCTTCAGACCTCCCATGATGTCATCTTACTTGTCTTAATTTGTGTTGCCATCAACGCCAATGTAAAAATGGAACAAATTTAACACCACAGATGGACACCAGGCGGTGGGACTTCAGTTTTATTGTTGAGCAGTTAAATATAAGAAAGAAAATACAAAATTATTTTTAGTTTTTAATTAAAAAAATAACAATTTTGCAGCTCATGAGTACTTTCCATTTGACCATTTTGTCCAATGGGGCAACAAAGTTTAGAAACCAGTAATCTAAGTAGACCCCGTGACATGTTTCATTTGAAGCGAGTGGCTTAAAAAGACAAGGTAGGCTCTACAGGTGATTGCTTGCCATGCATGTTGCTCCAAGTTTGCCATTTTGGATTTTCAGAATAGCATCAAACTGATAATAATGAAGAGTGGCACTATTTTAGTTTCCATGCCATGGGTGCAAATGTTTGTCTTTTTGCAACTAGAAATATTTCAGAGCAGCCAAATTAATATATTTTCTAAGTGAGAAAATAGTGTAGTAGCCTAAGTTAAAAAGTGAGTCTGGTCACTCGGGGATATTCTCAGGTGTCTTTAAAAGGACTTTTAAAAGTAGAACTGGTTTGATGGAAAGTTTTAGGTGTTTAAAACCTTAGTACACTTTGGAACCGGCCCATGCCTTCTTCTGGCACAAAAACTTGGCACACTTAAAAGGTTGCTAAATTGGTTTAAAGTATGTGAATCAACATAGATAATGATAAATTATAGCAGAGCTCAGTACTTACATAACAAGGGTGATTATTCATTCTTTCACACGTACACACAGACAAATTCACAACGAATCTACTCTCTGTCTTTCTCTCTTGTGAGGCTGCAAATGAAAGCTGATCTTTGGCAGCTGACATTTTCGAGATCTCTGTGGACTGAAATGTCCTCAACTACTGGTTTAGCGTTGCATTTTGGGCAGTAGTAATGACTTCACACGCATTTTCTGTCTTCCTGCTGTGTCACTCAGTATCTATCCTCCACACCAGTGGAACAGAAGGAGAAAGGATTGAAGCAATCTGTGATTAAGGCAGTCTCATTAGTATTGCAGAGTGTTTTTTTGTTTTTTTATTATTTTGGCCCCTGTTGTGCAGACAGACTGCCACAACAGTCATGAGTTTCTTTTGCTCCTTTTTTTTGTCCTTACAGAGAAGATGAGTAGGTGTGATGAGTAGCGGTGAAAGAAAATCAGAGTGTGATCCAAAACGTTAGATCCATGGAGGAAGAATATCCGATCGAAAACAACATCAAGCTGTAATCCTCTTTGGAAGAAAACGTCATATTTGGTTTATGTATGATATTCGTATCTCCTCACGGTGAATTATGTTTTATAGGGGTCCTAGACTAAAAAAAGCACAACCCAGGGCGACTGAATTAAGTAAAGTAGAAGCCTAGATCTAATTTGTCCTCTGAAGTTAGTGCTAGGGGCTTTTTCAGCGGCGTGCAGAGACGGGATAGACAAAGATCCCGCTTACAGTAGATTATTTCTGTCTCACTTAACTGAGTTCATTTCAAGATCCAAAGAAAAATCAAAGCAGATACATACACATTAGTAGGACAAAGAAGATGAAGCTCTGCCACTGTCACCTACTGAGGTCAGCTGATAGTTTCCCTTCCTTGTAGCGCACAGTTCACATGTTCCAGCTGTTCTTAGATCTGCCCAAATGGCAAACCTCGTGTACTGCACTTCTTTACAGTCCTTCAAGTCAGAGGGCTTTAAGTAATAACTTTCTCAGAGCTCTCTATACTGTAGCAATCTCTTTAGACCCACTCCTGCATGGAGCGCTTGCAGTACAGTATGTGCCGCTGTGTGCTCTTCCTCCTGAACTGGAAAACGGTGTAGAGGAGGACCATCATGCACAGCGCCAGGACGCATGGAATGGCAATGGCCACAGCCTTCTCCGTACCGCCGACGCTGTCCAGTTTGATGACGACATCCACGTCGTTGTTGTCACAGTGCCTTTCGTCTGCCGCCGGGGGATTCCAGCCCCAGTCGGGGTCAGCGGGGAGGCCGTCACAGCCCATGAAGTCCCTCAGAATAGACCTGGGGTAGCCGGGCTCCACGCGAAGCAGCTGGTTGTTAAACTTCCAGTACTCTTTTCCCTTGTAGAAGTAGGTAAAACCTGTAACGGAGATACAAAAATAAAGGGGAAAAAATTTGTTTGTTTGTAGGATTAAATATTAGTCTTGTTATGATAGACTAAATGGTGCCCTGTTCAGTTATTTTGCTGTCAAGTGAAGCACTGCAAGTGGGATGTCATTAAGTTGAACTCCAAAACCTTATCTGGCTTACTGATTGTCTTTTGTCTGATAATATGCTTTTATGCTTTCATTTTAGGCATAAAATCACTCAGAAGATGGAAAACATATCTATTAAACTATTACTATAAAATCCATCATTGAAAAATAAACCGCAAATTTACAAGCATAAAATTATCATATGAAATTAACTACAACAATCCAAATGTTATCTAAAAAGAAAAGGCAGAAACAAATTAAACTTCTCAAATAAAAATGAAAAAATAAAAAAATAAAAAATTTATTTCAGGGTCTAAAGTTTAGTTCTGTCATCACAGATTGAAATGATAATGAAAACAATGAAGGCTATATTAATATATAGCACAATTGTTTTTGGAGTAAAGGACAATACAGTGAGATTGAAAAACGCATTTTTCAGTACAATATGCTAATATATATTTAAGCCCCAATTAACTAAATCTCTTAAAAATCAAAACATGTAAAAGGAGTATCAATTCAAATAAAAATAATGAATGAAATTTAATCAGAAATGGCATGTTAAAATATTTAGATATTATTGATATTCTTACTTAATACTTAATATTGCTGTCCAACATTTTCAATATTTCCTCTGGTATTTTTTATTATTATTATTATTATTATTATTATTATTATTATTATTATTATTATTATTATTATTATTATTATTATTATTATTAGTTTGGAGTCCCAACTCTTATTCCTTCCAGAGAGAAGAAACATAAAGATAAAATGTTATTAAAATCAAGAGACTACTTTATGTCCACACTTATTTACACATGAAATGTGCAAGTATAAAATGACTATTATGATCTATTGATGATAATTTTAAAAAGGCTTAATCTTTAATTTGAGTTTTCTTATTCATTTTGTGAAAAAATCCTACATGAGAAAACAATAACATCAACAAAGTCACCATTGACCCCCTACTGGCACCACTACTGTTTATATTTTGTCTATACAACCCTCTTTTGAATGTAGGACATTATTTTGTCTTATAAGAGCCTACAGATAAGAAAACTCTCCAGGATAAATGTCTGGGAACTGTGATGGCCATGGAAGAAGGTTGCTTTCATATCTGGTCAGCCATTGCTGTGTAGACTTTCTACTTTTTTAGGAGTCAGTGATGGTAAATTTTCATTTTTCTGACAGAAACCACCAGATTTTAAAACAAAATTTTCGGCCATTTTCAAAAAGGTACTCGAGGTTCACAAATACCACAAGCTTGTACATGTGACATGGAGATAGAAAAGACATTTTTCCTCCATTTTTTCTCCCCTAACAACCAGTTTGGATGTGGATTGGGTCTAATGGTTTTTATGGAGAATTTTCAAGATAACGTTGTTTGATGCAGTTTTCCAACAGTGAGCTCTGGAAGTTATTTAACATCCCTTAAAAACCCCCCTCACCATCTGTAATGGAAAGATAAATATTGATCCCACTCCAGCATTTATTTTATGGGGATCTTTAGAGATTCCTATAATTTTTGCAATCCATATACCATTTGCCTTGTCCACAAAAGCACCCTGTGGAGAGTCAGGGATGCCCTTCCAGATAGTGATGGGTTTAGGGTAACCTGGATCCATCGTCCTCATGTCCTCGTTATACCTCCAGTATCTAAAAAAAAAAGAAAGACAGTGATAAATACCAACAGTTAAACAGAGGATTTGGAGTTTGCTACTTCATAATTGATCCAATATGGACAAAGACTCTTCTCACGAAGACAGAGAACAGTTTTCTCTGCTACTATTTAAAACATATATAATTAGAACAAAAGCATAAAGTGTGTAGGTATTGCACTTTCTCTGTTCCTAAGATGCACACAAAGCAGAATATGCCCAAAAAAGAACAAGGTGAATTTGCTGAATCGTTTTTTGTTTTTTTTGTATCTAGATAAAAATATGTAAGGCATTTATCTGCAGAGTCATAACCTTTTGCTTGCATGTTCATATTTTGTAGTCGTTTATGTTGCTGTTTTGGGGATTCTTTAGGGTTGCAGTGAATGTGACAGTAAATGTGCCGATAGCAGCTAGTGATGATGTGAAGGGCTAAACAAATAAAATTAAATTCAAGCATCTCTCTCCAGCTCTATGCCTACTAACTTATTAGATTTTCTAGCACTACTTACTTTTATCAACCATATCCCCTGTGTTTTAGTTTGCAAAGGCAATAAACTGAATGCTACAATTTCATAAGATGTGTTTTTAAAGGTTCGATCTGAATGCTTTGACATGTTTTATTAAAGCTTCCTTTTATATTTCTAATGGACTCATATTCAACTCTTGCTTAATGAAGAGATGAGAGCTAATTTAAGATCTAAGTTTGCAAAATAAACATGAGAATTTGTGCTTACTTTAGTTATTAATGAAAGCTAAGTGGATGTTATTCCTATATACAATTTTAAACATAAAAATATACAGGATTTAAGCAACTTGATTGTCAGTGTTCCTTATATAAATGTTTAAACGGGTGGGGTCATTCTTTTTATCTCAAAACAAATAAAATAAATAAATAAATAGTTTACTTTATCTGTAATTAGACAGAATTACTCCAACTGATATGATGGTACTTTTCAGAAAAAAAGACCACTAGTTGACTCATTTCACATGGCAGGAAAATCCAATCAATCAGTCATCCACAGCGTGTCTATCTGCATTGCAGATTCGTCTCAGAAGTTTTTGTGAGTGACGAGTAGATGACGAGCTCCGGCGCAAACCCGTAAAACTATAGATAAAAAAGCCATTTGAATTAGAGCACCATCAGCCCCCCGTCACACATCCCCGCTGAGAGATAAAATCAACTTTAAAATTATCTGCACAACATCCCCCTTTTATTAAATTGAAGAATCTGTGGATGGAGATGACAAAGTGTTATGTCAGCTCCATCCACAGGATCCTGTGACCTTTCTGGATGTGATTTATCTCAACAGCTGAACATGTGAGTCAGACTGGCATATTCTCATACTGTACAACGGCTCTGACGCACGTAAATAAACAACAGATCTTCTGCTTCAGGCATTCTGGAGAGACAACAAAAATAATTTTGAAGTTCTTTTGAAATAAGCTAACACCTGGCCCCATAAAAAAGAAAAAAAAAAAAACTTCATCAAAGTTGTTAAACTTGAGTATCACTTTTGTGGCTACCAAAAACATGCACTCGGGTTTTGAGAAAGTGTCCCTCTTGGGTAGTGGAAAAGTAAAAAAGCAAAGTAGTTTTTATGGGGTTGAAGTAAAAAGGTACCACAAGATATAAAATATTAAATTAAATAACTCTTGAATTATTTGACTCATTGATTTATATAAAAAGTTACAATTTATATTTAACTAATGGAAATAACTTCAGGTCACCTCCCAGTGTGCATACAACACACATTTTCAAAACTGCAATAATAATTCTGATTCTGTATATTTTGCCATTCTAATTAGAATGATACTCAACTGAGCACCAAAAAAACAACAACAAGAAAACAGAATTTGCCCTACGGACTGGTGAAATCAGAAATAAAATATTCCACATAGAGACAATTTAAAACACAGTTTGGGCTTTATTTGCTTGTCTTGTCTTCAAAGTGAGTAAGTATAGAGGAGTGAGTCTCTTCTCGTCTCATGTTCGTAATTGATAAGTTGAATTACAAATATATAAAAAAATGATTTTTCTTTTACATTTTTTATTGATTTATTTTGATATGATATTATATTGGCTAAAGCAGCTACAATTGGTTTTCAACAGCGCCCCTATCGGATGACTGGAACATACAAGTTGCTAAAAAGGCCAAAACCATCCTAGCCAGCAGAGACCACCTACATTTCGAAGATAGTTTCCCTTCCCTTAAATCAAACACTGACCAACCATAAGGTGCAATCAGTACAAATAGTTTTTGTCCCAAGCACAATTAAAACTTTTAGAACGTTTTATTACTTGTTGACGTGTGGATTATGCCTCGACTGTCTTTGACTGTCGAGTCATCATTTTCCCATCATTTTCCCTTGTGGGGACAAAGATGAACTGAAGTGAAGTGAAAAACTGGCACTGGAACTAATGATCCAAACAAACCTGTCTCCTTTGAAGAAGTAGGTCTTAGCGACATCTTCCCACCAGACGGCCGTCTCGATACTCTGTGTGGGCATGCCGCTACCGAACAGAGAAATGTCCTGAGGGTAGGAAGGCTGAAGATGCCGATCCTTGAATACCCAGAAACGGTTTCCTGAAACACAGAAACAAGGTTAGTATGCGCAACAACCTGGAATCACACCAAATTAAAAAAAACTGCAATATTCCAGCTTGTTCATGCCCCTCTTTGTGGGTTATTTTTCTTCATGAGATTTCACAGAACAGATGTTTCATAAGCTCGTTTAAAGATTATCTTCGCAGCACAGAATGTAAGCTAGGTGGTGCTCTGAAGGCAACTCTGCTGAGTCTTGTTGTTTTGAGTCTTATTGAAGTTATTGTTGCGTTTAATTCAATTTGATCATAAGTGCCTCGGGCAGAGGGAAGAAAGCTGTTGTGGTGCAGTGCTTGTGTGTGCTTGTGTGAGTGCTAGGTGGCTAGACGCTCACTTGCACACACCCGCGAGTACGCACATGGTTAAGTCCTTCAGAGTGAATAAATAAAGCATGAGGCCCTCTGATCCCACTGGGTGACAGATGTCATGTTAATCTGTCTGATGGACGGATGTCTCTCTGGGACCTACACCCATTCTCCAACCATGCAGACATCTACGAAAGCCCACGGTGAACCACTCTGCTTTCAAGTAGCAAAGAAGATATTGTGTGTTTAAGAGCTGACAGTTCAAGTTATATCAGTCAAGATGTTTTTAGATTGATATTTTACTAATGCACCAATACCACAACTGTCACATTACAACTACACACTTTAATGTTTTTTAAATGTATTTCTCTGGGATTTCATGTGATGCACAATTGGGGAAAAAAATTATACATGGTGCTCAATTAAAAAAAAAAAAATCTGCAAATTTTGTAGAACCAACTTTTGCTGAAAGTACGGCAACAAATTGTTTGGGTTGTCTGTAGCAGCTGAAAAGCAGGCCTATTCTGACCTCTGTATCCCTGCAGCTGCAGTTTGCTGTGACCGCTACATATATTGTGACAGACGAGACGTCTTGTAGGCTTCATCTGAAAAGTTGTCAAGGACTGATGGAGGTTATAACTATTAATGTCCTGTCAAAAGATTCTCCCATCTGACTTTTGCATCTCTACAGCTCCTCCAGAGTTACCATGGGCCACTTGGCTGCTTCTCTGATCAATTCTCAATTCAGCTAAACTGCTTAGCCTGTTAGTTTAGGTGGACAGTAATATCTAGAAAGGTTCCAGACTATTTACACTTTATTTTGTGGATTGAGCAGTGTTCTGTGAGAAATGCATAGCTTATAGTAAGCCTCAGGCCTTTACAGAACAGATGCATATATGCTGAGATTAAACTATGCTGTTGTGGACTTTATGAATTAGTTGAAATTGACATTTGAATTGAAGGGCTTATTACAAATCCACAACAAAGTGTTTAGATTTTTGTTTGCAAAAAAAAAAAAAAAAAAGAGTCAATCATCTTGCTTCAATTCCCTGCAATTCGATTCACAAATATATACTTTATATTACCTTTAAAAAAGACGAACTTCCCTTCACTGTTTTCATACACTGCATCAATTTTGGGAGGCAAGCCTTGCCAGAAGTGGTTGATTGGCATGGGGTAGCCCGGGACCACTGAATTGTCCCGTACCCTCCAGAACCATTGGTCCTGCAGAAACAAACCATGCAAAATTGTTATTACCTGACATGGCTGAAACATCAGCAGGAATGCTTTCCTCATGGTGATAATTCGCTTTACCTTGAAGACAAACAGCTCCTGGCGTAGGATTGCCAGAGTGTTGAAGCCTCCATCACAAATGTTTGGTTTGGAGTTGGGGTTAGACGGCTTGGACCCCTGCGGAGGGCGATGGGGTCTTGCATGGCGGTCGTGTTTCCGGGGGTCTGAGGGCGGATGGAAACGAGGAGGTGGAACTGTAGGCGGTGGACTGGTGGGCTGTGGAGCTTTATCTGGTGGTCCTATAAATACAAACTGCAGTGTTACAACCTGTTCCTGTGAATCAGAACTTCACTGCTGTGCTTTTATGATATTTAGCAATTTCAAAGACTGTCCCCGCTGAGAGATATTTTAACCAATGCAACCATTTCTTTTGGCACTGATTATTTTTTCTTCTTTTGCAATCTGTTAGTTGACTCACATTGCTTTGAAAAACACAGATTGGCTGACCTCTTTAGCAGCTGACAAATGCTGTTTACTGGCATTCAACCCAGCATGACTGACGCAGCAGCATTTGCAATGTTGGCAAAGTTTCAGAGCTATACAATTTGATGTTTTGTGATGTGGTGCATCTTTAATAAAGTGTTGGAGCAGTTTAACTCATACAAACGGTTGCTTAATAATTTATTATTTAAAAGGAGATTGTATTGTGGTACATTACCATAGATTTTCTGGATTCCCTGCAAGTCATCTTGAGGTAGTTTGAAATTCTCTGTGTCCATGTACTGGTAGAAAGGAGCCATGATAGCAGTGGGGTCATTTGAGTGCTCAAGGCCGAGGGCGTGCCCCAGCTCATGAACTGCAACCAAGAACAGATCATTTCCTAGAAAGGGGAAGAGAAGATCTGCAGTGAGAATCTCAATCCTTGATGATATCCAAGACAACATAAACAGACTTCACAAAAGTCTAAATGTTAGAAATTGACTCTTGTGTATTCCCCACATCAAATAATTGAAATAAATAGCAAGAGGCTGTCTAAGTAGATTTCAGAACATACCAAATGTAAAAAACATGGCGCTCCCTCTAAGAGAATAAATTTTTTTTTTGCAATATCCATAAATAATGATTAGGCACAAAAAAATTTATTAAAACAATTTTCAACATTCAAAAACTTGGTTCTTGTCTCCAAAACCATTTCCTGATTGCACATGTTGCTTTGTTTACCCACCATATGTTCCTAGAGTGTGTCAAAAAGTTTTTTTTTCTTCCAGAATTGCACTTTATTCAGCTCCTTGATTTTTCTCATCAACTCCGACTAGTATCTCTGTCCTATGTATTTACGTTCCTTCGTACCAAAGACACCAAGGTTTGGTACGAAGCTACCATGTATCTTGACTTCTTCTCTGATTATTGCACTCCTTCTTCATCCTTTTTAGCTTAGATAAATGGCCAGGTCTTAAATGTCTGTATGATGGACGAAGGGAAAGGGTTTAACTGAATATTATTTAGGGGTATCAGTATAAAAGGGGTGGAAGAAAGTACAATTTACATTTTTCTAACTGTATATGTTAAAATATTTTAAAACAGTGGTTCACTGTCTTTCCAATTCCACACTTGTATGATCATTTGCAATGGTGCATCAAAATAGCCCTCATAAAATGCACTGAAGTTTGTTGCTGCATGGTCTTGTATTCAGGAAAAGCTCAAGGGACATGAATACTTTTATAAGGCACTATATCTCTCAGCTTCGGGCAATGAGACACTGTGTTTGCATTTGGATTTATTTTTATACTTTGTATTTTTTTATTACTGATGTCTGCCAGAGCTGGTTACTTCTACATCTAATTTTTAACACATATTGATTCATATTATTTTGCACATATGCTGTGAAGAGTGTGTCCATTTGGGAACTAAGCATTCAGTGACAGACAGTAAATCAGCCATTTTAATGCAAATGCATGACTCAATCAATATTTGTTATCAATGCTTTTATTTTTTTTCCCCACGCATTTTAAAAATTTTGTAGTTTTTACCTGCTTGTTTAAACTGAGAGTTTTAGCAATCCTGCACAGATGTGTGCATTTAATTTTGTTGTATTTTTATGGTTTTTCATACAAATAATTAAAATACATAAGCCACAAAATTAAAATAATTACTTGCTTTCCCTGCTCCACAGTTATAATAAAAATTGTACAAAACATTATGAGTTAAGATTACTGGAAGTGAATCATGAAGCAGCAAGACCTTCTCCTCAGCTCGAATAAAGCAGAAGGACACACATTCACGTTTTTGCCAAGGACATGTACGTAATGTACCTGAGCATTAAAAAATGTGGGCCAAGAACTGCTGTGTGTTACTGAAACACACACACAAAGACAGATGCAAAAGTAAAAATGTCACAACCAGTGGGTGTAGTTAGCTCAGAGTGTCAGTCTGATTTAGGAGGAATTACAACTCTTATGTACAGTGACTGAACCTGTCCCGAAGAGATGGTTGCCCTTTGCAAGGATGATATGCACCCATGCCAGGAGCGCTGCATAAAACCACCACTGACCCTCAGCCAGCAGCAAAAAGGTTACACTTTCCCCTCTCCCACTTTCACCTCATCCAAACAGCCTCTGCCACCGATATGCGAAAACGCCCCACAAGGATTCCCTGGAGACAGACTGGAGCTACCATTAGCACACATGTCAACATACAGCATTTACAGATCCACTGCTGTGAAAACCCATTAAAGATGGTGCAGCTTCCTTGGCACACATGCTGAGGCAGGAGCTTTGTTTTTTTTTTCCTCCTTTAGCATCAGCGCTCCAAATGGATGACAATGGCATGCTGCTCAGGGGCAAACATGCATCTGACTTGGGAGTCTAAGACTATTATCATTAGAGAACAAAAAGAGAGAGCGAAGGAAAGGAGCTGACGGGTGGCAAGCGGTATCCCTGCAGAAACACAACGCATGCCACAGCCCTCCTCCCTCTCTAATGGTAGGGGAGAAAGTTTGTGCAAAGCAGTTGGATAATAGCAAAACCGCCTGGTGGTGCTTTCACAAGCCTTCTACCTGTAGGTAGAGTAATTAGGGAGTGTTTCGTTGAATGCCTCAAAAAGGTATCCTATTCTTCTCTCTGAGCTGTGCCACTGCAACCACTCAGCTACATCAAATTCAATAAATGTGGATAACCATAATCATGTGCCAGCAAAAGCAGAAGTCCTAAAATAGCAACGCTCTCTATCCTGTCATCTGAAGAGCTTATTATACAGACAGAAACCAAAGTCCTGACAGATGGGGGGGATGCATCTTTATAGAGTGGCGCCGCATCAAACACATCTTAGTGCTCTTTGTTTTTGGCTGAGCGTCCCTCACACTCTGCCCTGCGATACCGTCGTTCTCATAACACCCTCCAGCCAGGCCATCTGTACTTCCCTGATCTGGCATCCATCACTTCTTATCCATCTCTCCACAAGACTGCACTTTTTACTGTTTGCTTTCCTCACCTCTTCCTCTCAGGGCTATTTATTTCTCCATCATCTTTGTCATCTGTCTTTCTGCTGTTGCCTCTTCTCTCCTTTTCTATTATATCTAGTATTGATGCATATCATTTTTTTGTCTAATTTAGCCATGTTGCAACCACAAACCTTATTACAGTTTATTGTGCTTTTATGTCATAGATAAATATTTTTACAAACAAAATCTGAAAAGTGTGTCATGCTTTGGTATTCAGCCCTCGCCGAGTCAAATTTATTATATAATCACCTGCAAGTCCTTTGGTCTATATCTATGTATATCAATTTTTCACAGATAGATATTTTTCCCCATTCTTCTTTATGCACTAACTCAATCAAATTAGATATAGATAAAAATGTCAGATTCTCAATTAGATTTGGACCATTACTTTAACTTGGCCATTCTGACCCAGGAACATGTTGGGGTTAGGCAATCATGTCCAGGATGTAACATTTGTTTTGATTAAATTAACATTTAACAATTTGTTGACTTCTGAAGGGCATTGATTGCACTGGGTTTTATTTAGGTGTATCAGAGTAAAGGGTGACGGGAACATATACCACAATTTTCTGATTTTTGTTTGTAAATCACTTTAATAATTTCCAAACAAAATAACAATTTTGGTTTACATTCCCTTCTCACCGTCATGGTTGGGGTTCCCAAGGGTCCAGGGCTCATCTGAATCAAAGTGTGTGTCTCCTCCTATGCCAGGCCCTGGGAAATAGGCATGGGCGAGGAATCCGCCCTCTCCATCGAAGGGCGAGCTGTCACCGTGAAAGCCAGAAGCGAAGATGATGGTGATGTCCACGTCACGCCTGCCAGTCTCCAGGGCACTGTATGGAACGGCCTCGAAGCGCAGGGGAGTTACACCCTGCCACACATCAAACGCCCTCCGGATGGCATCATGAGTCTCCCGGGCACCCACCTTTGGTGTGATATTTTTTATGCTGCAGGAAGATAAACAAGAAACTGCTTGAGAGTCTTCAGAGGGATGGAGACTGGCAAAATATGGAAGTAAAATCCTCCACACTTCTCCCCCTTGAGTTTTTAACTCATTAATTTCGAGTGAATATTTCCAGTTTTTAGAATGAAGCGACACTGGGTAAAAAAGTAACACTTGAGACAACTAAAGACCAACAGCTTTCACTAGCTTTCACTGAACTTTTAACACAGCAGCCGTTATCAGTCCCTGGCAGGCAGAGAGGAAGGGGGGAATCATCTTCTCCTCTCTCTCTCTATCCACTCATTTTCGTGAATAAAGCTCGGGCAGCGGCAGCGGCGGCGGCAGCACCGGCTCAGCACTGATTGACATTCCATTAGACGAGGTTGCTCATCAATTCAAATTCAGTGAGCAAGCAAGGAAGGATTTAAATAAATTGGCAGTGTTATCATCTATTACTGCTGTAACCTGTCAATTTGCGGTTGTGCTGCAGACCCGTTTATCAGTCCTCCTCAGGCCCATTAAAACCCAAAGCTTAATTATAGCAGATAAGATGAGTTTCACTATTTCTGCTGAGATTGTGAATAGTTTATTCTCCCAGTTTCATATATCAGGGTGACGGCAGTTTGTGTAGCTTAATGAACGGGAAAGAGATTGTGTAATGGTTCAAAACACATCCTAATTTTTTTTAACTGTGCTACATACTATTTATACAATGAACAACACATATGCAATACACAATTTAGGTGTTAATCTGTTGGTATGTGCATGTGTGAATACCCCCCACACAAGCAACATATTTGTTCAGTCTCTATGACAACAAGTAGCATACAACCCCAGGTGGTTAAAAATATGAATAAATGAATAAATGGTGTAAAAGTAAATAAAATGAAAAGGACAAACAAAATTTTGAAAATGTATTAAAAACAAAACAAGAAATATGTATTTTTAAATACACAAGTTAATAAAAAAGAAAATAAACTAACAGAAAAAATATTATGCTAGACTGAAACACTATTGAAATAAAATGTTTTATGGGAAAAGTAATAAATCTGAAGAAACTTGCCGGCCATCACAGCTGATGTTTGTCTCTCACCTGTAGGTTATGTGCGTACGCTGCCACTTCTGCCCTGTTAGCGCGTATCTCCTCCTTCTTGACCTTGTGGCACTTTTAATTTTATCTGGAACTCCACAGCGCGGCCTCTGCATCCATCTAAAAAGTAAGGAAAAAAATAAAAGTTAATGTTCCATTCAGCATTTTTGCATCACAGTTTACATTCTATGATGACACAAAGCGCAGAAGTGAACTTGTCAGTTCTCTTCTCGGGCACTGAACCACAACGGCCAAGGAAAAAAATGGATGCAAAAACACTTCTAAGCTACTTCTAAGACTACAGTTCTCATTCGTACAACATAATTTATCACAACTACTGAACAAACACAATATAATGGCAAAAACATTAGTTCTCACCTTAGAGTGATATCACTGCATGATCATGCAAAACGAGAAGAGGGAAAAGTGTTAAAACCTTCACCCGGTGTTGTTTCAGGTGAGGTGAAGGGGGGCGGGAGGAGAAAAAAAATCTGTAACTGTCCTTCAGCTGCCCATTAAGATAATCATAGTTCCTACTGGTATTTCTAAAAATAAAAAAAAATGGTTTTTCAGACTCAAATTTTCAGAATTGTCAATAGAATTTTGACCTACTGTTCAAGTATATATGGATGACAAGCAGCATCATGTGTCTTATTAAGGTGTTTGTGTTGCACGGGTTGTGTTTGTGCATCTGCAACACATGTCATGTGTCCACTTACTCCTTGGTTGTCTCATCCAGCGTCCCTGTGACATTGAGACCGTAGATGCGCTGCATAGCAGCAATGGCTGACTGCATGGTTTTGGCTGAGCGCAGGACAGACATTCCCGGTTCTGTGTGGGGAAGGTATCCATACCTCTGTAGCCATCCCTGCAAGGGGTAAGATAAAAAAAACAAAGAAACAAAAACATAATCCTAACCCATCCCATCCCAGAACAATGCAATTTACACAGGTTTAATCAGACATAAAAAAATAAAATGCAGAGATAAAAAGCTACTTTAAATATGAAAGTGAAAGAAATCTTTGTTAGAGGAATGCTTATTTCAGACACTCTATTCATGTTGTCTATGCAGCATAAATACAGACCACAAACATTCCTCCACTGCAATATTGCTTTGCTTAAAGCTTCAAATACCACTGCAATCAAATGAGAAAAAAATAACTTTGTTGAAATAACTTTAAGTAAATAAATGTCCATTCTAATGCCCTAAAAGGTCGTTCCCAAAGGATTTACTTTGTTTTTTTAAATGATGTCCCATGGAAGCCTATGTGGGTATAATACAACAAAGTGGGTCTTGTTATCTTGCAGTATTAGGACAGATTTGCATAACAAAAGGTGTTATTTCTGATTTTGCAGGGTTGACTTTAATGATTTAAGCCACAAAACACTGCATCTGGTTTAGGCAACAAAGTGGAGAGGCTGCAGCATCAGCTGAAACAAGACAACCGTTTCCCAAACTTGGGTCACAAACCGCCAACAAAGGACTTAGGCTTCACTTTAGAAAACGATTACTAACCGTTTTTAAATCTGCTATTTAAAACGCAGATTTTGCTATAATTCCCTTCAAGAAATAAAGACAGTATTTGCAAACAGATTAATGTAATATTTGGATTCAGAATGGTTTTTCTTTTACCGGCAAGTAAATTCTTGTAAAGTTAAGCACTAATCTGGGTCATAAATCTCTTCCAGTGTTATGTTGGTGATAAGCTGAGGAGTTTGGGAAACAATGCCCTAATGCAAAAGTTGCCTCATACAAAAGTCTTAACTTTTCTGAAAAATTCAACTTTACTTTGAAAAAAATCTAAGTAAATTTATATTCTTTAAGTTCCGCTCTCCTCTTCCAGTCTCTTGGAAGATTAGTAGAGCACTTAGAGATGGAGCGAGAGAAGCCCAATGACAAAGTCTTACAAGTGTAAGTGATCTGGATCTGCTCCAAAATATAATGGGTGCATCCTTTGTCTGCACTTCGGCTCTCTACCAAGACTGATTAAATCCATGTTGACAGAATTGGCATAAACCTGCTAACAGACAAACATTAATGAAGATAGGTCTCTGCCAAGGTGGAGATCAAAACTCCACATATGAAGATGTGTGTCTTGAAGCAGTAACCACCTTCCTCCAAAGGTCAATGGGTTGATTTTTATATGTGTTTCAGATTGGGGAGTCCTCATTATTTAACCCAGAAAAACACTCTAAAATTAGACAGTTTAGCCCATATGTCTATCCAAATGCATGAACCCATACATACATTTTCTTTCTTATATTAGTACAAGGTTAGAATCGCAATGAGTATCTTAGAACCCACTTTGGTTCACCAAATAAAACTGAGATTAGTAAGAAAAGTTGTGCAAGTTATATGCAGGTCTTAAATGGATTTTAGAGAAAATCTGTTAAATTGAGTAACGTAATCAGACTCCATATTTTTTAAAGACTTCTCTTGCATCAAATGTATGGAGGCAATTTACATGGGGACATTATGTAACCAATGAACAATCTCTTATGTGGCCCAGTTTCCCACCCATATCCAGCCCATCTGAGTACAAGAGTTCCCAAGCTGATCTCCTACCATTGTCTGTACCTGCTTATTTATATGGAGTTGGAAGGGGGAGCGCACCTACTTCCAGGTACCACTAAGCAAGAGGCAGAGTTCAACCTGGACAGGTTGCCAGGACGCCACAGAAACAAACAACCATGCACACACTTCTAAGGGTAATTTAATAAGACCAATCAACATAACATGCATATTTTGAACCATGGATGCTGCAGTACTCAAGAGACTTCATGCATGCTTTGGAATGACATGCAAACTCCATTCAGAGAGACTTCAGGCCTGAAATGAAACCCAGGACATTTTTGTTGCAAGGCAACAGCACTAACAACCACTCCACCATGCAGCCCCCAAGCAGGTAGCCCAGCCAGGTGAAATCAGCTTGTTTATACAGCTGACTGACACTATTTTTTTTGCTCAAAGCTCTACAGTAACTAACTGTAGCGCTAACTGTAGGGATATTTTCTCTCATTCTTCTGAGCATATCTACTCATTCATGTCCATCCAAGTCCATTTTATTTCTCTCCAAACATTTATAAACTGCCCCTGAAGCCACTCCTTTGTTTTCCTGAATGTGTGCTTCAGTCTATTGACGTGTTGGAAGATAATCTGTCACATTAATCTGAGGTCCAGAGAATTCTGGTATTCTTGAAAGATTTTAATACTGGGTTTAGTCATCTAATCATCTTTGCAGAATTGTTGCACATCTTCTGCTGCTACATCACCAGATCATAATGCTGCCACCTCCATGCTTCAATGGCCAGTGAGATACTTTTGTCATGGTTTGACAATCTTTAAAGTGCTTTTAGGGCAGAACTTAAATAAGCTGCCATGAGCCTTTCAGTGAGTGCTGGGTTCCATCAGGTCACTCTACCACAAAGACTGATAAATGGAGTGTGTTAGCAGTAATTTAACTTATAAATGGTTCTTCTATTTCCACAAAGAAACACTGAATCTTCACTTTAGTGACTTTTGAGTTCTTTGTACCCTCTGGCAATGGGTTTTGTTCCATAATAAGTCAATTTAATCTAGAGGGGGTCCTGGAGGTTTTGCATTTCTTGTAAATAATAGGCTATGCTGTTATTTTCAGAACATTCTGATCTTGGAGGCCTAGAAAAAAAAATCCCTTGAAACTTCATTGCTTGGTTTCCACTGCACCATTAAGTGTAAGTCTTTACATAGTCCACTGTTTTCTATTCCAATTCAAGTTCAGTCAACTAAGCATATTGGATCAGGTTACAGAAGCATGTCAATGGAAATCAGGGGCGCTTGAGCTTAATTTAAGCCCTCTATACCAAAGTCAGCATATTTACCTTGGTTAATTGCATTTTTTAATATAAACTTACAAATCAATCTCTGAAAACACAGTTTTACATTGTACGGACTATCATACAATATAAACTAAATTTTAACTGCATTGTATTATAACTGGGATTGAATTGGAATGTAATAATTATAATCTGTTTATATGATTGGGATGTTTTCATCAAATATTTCTGAATGTACCCTTTTACAAGTGTTTGTCTTGTAAAAGGGTCTTCAGATGACAGTTGTCATGAATTAATGGTATAAATATAAACTGTATTTAAAATAATTTGAAATTCACTCAAACTGGTTTTAGAATAAGACTGTGGAGTAAGAAAAAAGTGCAAAAACTGACTGGGAGTGAATACTTTCTGATGGCACTTTGTGTTATTTGAACAGCAAAAGGGATGGTTATTGCTCTTTTTTGGGGAAAAAAGCTGTTAGATATTCTTATTTTAAATTTTTGTACAAATATTTTTATTCAGGGTTATTACGCAGTGAGAATCTCATACCACCCAATGCCCTGCACTGACTGTTATTTATCATCTTACTCTTTTATGGTCAAGCCTGTGACCATAAAAGTGAGCCTGGAATGCTTGTAGGAGCTAGTCAGCAGAATTGAAAATGTGCATCGTTAGAAACGGTCCACTCGGCAGGGCTTTAGATTTAAATGTATTCACCAGAAGCTGAGAAAGCACTGATGGTGACAGCAGTCAAGTGTTTGTGTCTTTGCAGCTTCCGGTTGGTGTGTGTGCATTTGAAAGACTGCGGCCCAGTCCTCTTTTCATCCTCTACTAAACCAGCCTGGGAGTTAATGCACACAAAAAGCATCACCAGACTCAGACCTAAAGACATGTCCAGATGTGTCCACATCATCTGCAGCTGATCTGTTTCCTCTGTTCATCCCTGCCCATTGCTCCCCAATCTTTCCTTCTCTACTCATCTAAATCTCTTGTTTATCCTCGTCTTGCCTCTGTGGCTTGTGTTTTGTATAGACAGTGATTTTTAGACAGATCCTGGACGGACTGAAGCGAGCCATTAAATTGAATAATGATGCATGTGTGTTACTGTCAGTTTCAGCGTTTAATTTCTCCAGAGTGAATGGAGGAGGGAGCTGGTGGTGGGGGGCGGGGGGTGCAGCCTGTGGTGAGGATGGAAATGGCATCAATTAATCAGGTACAAACTAGCAAATCCTATTATGCAACTTGTAAATGTTTAATCTTCTTTAACACTATATGATGCTGTCAAAACATCTCCCAGCCTCACCTCACGATGACCTGCTACGAAAACACCTTCAATGGGAAAACAAGCATCATATCTAGTTCAAGCGCCGCAATGTAGCATCCTCATATGAGCTCTTTCACTATAAATGAAGGATCCAAGGAGGAACATATTTTTATTAGCACCTCATAATGTCTTCATCATGATCATACGAGCCACCGCGCGCAGATCCAGCCTGCATATATGTTGTTTTTCACGCAGAGGCAGATGATGTGGAGGAGAGGAGGAGGGAAGGCCGTGCAAAGACAGGGGGGGAAAAAAAATCTTACCTCAACGCTGAACTGATGCTGCTCCTCTCCGGACACGGATCGCGAAATCCAAAGCAAGAGATGCAAGCAGAGCGCTGCCGCGTAAAAGCAATCCGGTGGTTTTCTTTTACTGACGGATACTAAGGTCATAATGACCCGCTTTTCTTCCCGACTGTTTATTAGGAGAAGCCGCCTGTCTGCTTTGTGTCAAATGAAAACCATCGGTGCGGGCTGTCAAGGCGAGATTCGGCTGAATTCAAGAAGCGTCTTTTAATTTAAAAATAAAAATAAAAGACCCGATGATGGTTGAAGAAACGTGCTCTGGTGTCAAGCAGAGATAACTCGTCGCGTTATATTTGCTGTCCTCGCCATTCTGATTTACAACAGCGGCTACATCCATCCACAGCGGTATTAATGGCCATGTACAGTAAAGCTACCCAGTCTGCGCAAGATAGGCTCCCTCCCGACTCGACGCCTGCGCTTTGATTCCTCACACAGCGCAGCATCACAAGAGCTGCCCTATAGGCTGCAGACTGCATGAGAGAAACCCTTCAGGACGCTCTGTACAGCTGCAGCTCAATCGGAAATCACAATATCATCGACAAGTTATTTTATCCAACACCGTCACTGTATGAACCTTGTGTAAATAGAGTCAGACCTCTAAGCAAATTTGACCATTTCTGACTTTTCTGTGCTGAGAAGACTTTTTATTCATCATCTATGTGGAATGATGACAAAGGGCAAAATGTCATTTAAAAAGAAGCTGAAAGTTCACAATGTTGTGTGTTAATGGAAAAGTGACTGGAAGGAAAAAAGTGGCTGAAATAAGTATGATCAACAAGGATACATGCAGTTTTGAGAGGATTGTGAGACAAAGCCAATTCAAGATATTGGAGGAAATTCACAAGTTGTGGACTGTAGCTGAAGTAAAACCTTAACCCTTTCCAGGACATGGACTAGAGCTGTCGCATTCGATGTACTGATTCACTCCTGAAATAGTGACATCAAAGTGAAACTCAGCTAAAAATAAATGGAAATTCATGTTTTAGTTCATCATAAAATTGGAATACAACATAATAGGAACAAAGAACATATTTCTAAAACAAGAATGCTATTTTATAGCCTACACAATCATAGAAGACATTTGACTGGTCCAGCAGACCATCAACGACACCCTTCACAAGAAGTGTAAGGTGCAAACGTCATTGGTAAAGAATTTGGGAGATCAGACTGCTGCATATAAATGGAAATTTAAGTGGAAGGAAAAAGAAGGTGGTTAAAAAAGGCCCACAAACAACAGGCACTCTTAAAAAGTCTTAAAGCAAACAATTCTAACAAAGAATTTGAAAGAACAACAACAGCCACAAGGTGGCGACGTTTCATCGTGGAATTTAAAAAACAGCTCTTCTAATTCTGTGGTGTCATGTTTCAAAAAAAAAAAATTACTACATACATAGCATTACATACAATATATAGGAACATAATATATATGTAAAAAAAAATTTTGTCAGTATATTGATTCCTAGCCAATAAAATAATAAAAAAAACAACAAGGAAGAAATAAAATCTACATCAAATATGTAACTCAACAAACTTGTCTTGATTTAGCCAACAAATTAACAATTAATAAATATATTTAATAATTACTTCATGGTCAAATGCTGCAGTTTTTTGTGACCTGTCAGATTCGGCTCTCAGTGTATGGAGCTCTGAAGGTGACTTACTGTGGAAGTTAACCAGTCAGATCTCCTTCGAAGCGTCACAGTGACAGTATTTCACAGCGCACAACAGTAGTTGTGTGCTGTGAACAACTGAATGGAATAATTCAAGATTTTATTTTAAAAATATGCAAAAAAAAAAAAAAAAGATTGTCACATATGACTTTAAACTTTAACTACTGAATTTACCATTCAGATTTTTACAATAATTTACAAAAACATAGTCATTTCTTGTTTTATTTGCATTTTCAATTTTGTCATAAATAAATAACTAATTTTAAAAAAATAGATTTTACTTTTTAACCTTTTTGGTACTAGGTTACAGGAATAAATCACAGCCTCAGTCCACCCCATGAACAAATAAGCTGAGAAAGTAGGACTTTAACTTGATATGACAGCCATGGAGTGAAGTTTGCTTTTTAATCATTGCTAAACTGTAGTGAAACAAGTATAGAAGTTAGTGTGCGGGAAAAATCATGAACCATCATGAATGATCAATCTGAAAAACCTATCCACATATCTTGAGCATATTCTTACTGATGTGGCAAGCTTTTCAAAAACAGAAATTAACTCAATTTGTTTGTTTTTTTAATTTGTTTTTCTTTGCTTGTTTTTATCTGGCAAGCTGTTATATTCTCTGTCATGTGGGAAATATGAGCTTCTTCAGCCAGTTTAATCAATCTTCTGATCGCCTTCATTCAACCATGTGAATGACTCTGATCTTCCAGTAGTGGCGCCCACATCATCCAACAAAACTTGGATGATGTGGAAGAGAGAGAGAGGGCAGCTGGTTACTGAAAAAGAAAGCAGTCTTCTCCAACAACCTTCAAATTCAAAACCCTCTACACTTACTTACACCTCTGGTTAAAATTCATAAAAAGCTTAAAAATAAATCTGTACCTCGTTTGCTGTACCACAATATTGTAGTAAAAAACAAAATAAAATAACATTTTCGCTATTATTCAGTAAGAAAACAATTCTATTTTTACCAAAGAAACAACCAATCAAAGTCAGGAGGAGGATCTTAGTGCTGTCAATCACTCTCATGCTCGCCCACTCCCGCTTGCTCTTTGCTAAGCTACAGCTGGTTCACCACAACATAGACTGCCACCAATCCTACGGCTAATTAGCATGGCCATCATGATGATAACTTTCCTGAAATGGTAAGTTGTTTCTCCACCGTAAACACATTAAACAGCGCATACAGGGGGCTGATTGGCTCCTTCTGGCTCCGATTGGTTGTTTCTGGGAGCGGTGTATTTTTGCAGGCAGCAATAGTAGCACTGGGAGGATGCTGAGGAGCTCATGATCCCAGACATTGTGACTCCACAACTGCAGAGTAAGAGACAGTAACAACGAGCTAGCCATGGAGCTAGCTAGCCATGGAGCTAGCCATGGAGCTAGCTAGCCATGGAGCTAGCCATGGAGCTAGCTAGCCATGGAGTTAGCCATGGAGTTAGCCATGGAGTTAGCCATGGAGTTAGCCATGGAGTTAGCCATGGAGTTAGCCATGGAGTTAGCTAGCCATGGAGCTAGCTAGCCATGGAGTGCAGCGATATATTTATAGTTTTCTCCTCTTACCACAGCAATCACGTATTAATAATTACAAAATAAACATACCACAGCAACAGACTGAATGTTCTGCTTTTTGTGTGGAAAATATTTGAGTGAGGATTTTTTTGTGGAACTGTTGTCAGTTGCTATGGCAACGAGTCTGCGCGTAGATGTACTGATACAGAGAGAAAGAAGTGGTTTTGAGATGTACTTCAACGGGTTTTCCCTTTGCCGTGGAGCACAGCACAAAATTAATAATATCTACATGTCCAAGTTTGATTGGGTTAACGGAATTATTCTACGGCGGCAGCGCGGCTGTGCATGACATGTAGAAGAATAGTGTTTTTGCCCTCCAGCGTTGTCCGCATGCGCGAAATTTTCTTATGTAAACAATAACATGCAGGGGTCTATATTTGTAAATATGATTATGATTAAGTCAGTGCCTCACCAGCTATGAACCTCACCTCACGTCACTGGTAACAGTGTATTATAATCATTTTGAAATATAAACTAATTTACTCTAATTAAAGCTTAGATGATCTTCAGCATGACTGCAATAAAGCTCTTTATTTTAAGTTGTTTTACAAATCTTCCCCATGAATGCGTACAAGCATTGTGCATTTTTTTGATTACATTCCCATCATGCCACTCTCAACCTGTAGATCCTGAACACACTGACTGATCTGTTAGGATACCATTCACCTTGCTCAAAACTGAGAACAAGGTGTTCGTTTGTGAAACAGGATGTGACAAGTTGAGAAGTTGAGAAAGGGTTGCCTATTGGATTAAAGCGGGTTCATTCATTTACTTTTTAGAGGTTTACTGTGTAACCCATCGGGATGCCATGGAAACTGCATGCTTTGGCAAGTGAAGATGGCTCGGAGCCAAAGAGCAGAGGCCCTGGATGGTAAAGCTAAAAAAAAGAAAGAAAGAAAAAAAGCAGAATGATCCAACCTGAGCACAAGTTATATTGTTCCTCATAAGAGATCAAAAACAATGGACATGTGTGGGATGGTGTAATCAGGGTCACTAATTAAAGGTTTACAGTTAAGATTTTGTTTAAGTTTAGCAGCTTTAGGTTTGCCCCTGGGCAGCCAGATGGTGAAGTGCAAGATAACGTCACTGACGTCCGTAATTAAAACTAATTAATGGGTGCCAGACAGTTTCCAACAATGCTTGAGGCTTTTCAACCATAGTGGAAACAAGACCCAGAATCTTTTTTATTAGACATGTGGTGGATTTGCTTAAATCTAATAGAAATATTCTCTGATTACCATGAGAGTATAATTACACTGTGTTCCCAATTCCGTCATCATAAGAGATCAAAAACAATGGACATATGGGCTGGTGTAGCTAATTTAATCTAATGTAGCTTTTTTGTAATTATTTTTGTCTTTTTGAGAAAAAACATACAATATCCAATCATTTTGTTTCCGTCAAGTATTTTTTTACATTTACAGTCAAAAAAGTAGATATTTTATTATTTTCAGATCAGAAGAATGAAGAAGTAACATGCAGAACCTCTATGACAGTGTGAAGTAGGCTAAAATATCTAAAATGGAACATGATGACATCTATTACTCTGGAAAGGTGTCATAGCCATTTATAAAGTTTTTTAGGCCTCTGCAAACCACAGTGAGGCCTATCATTCACAAAACTTGGAACAGTGTTGAACCTTACCACAACTATTCAAAGAGTACTCCAAAGAAGGTCACAAAAGAACCAAAGACAAAATCTAAGGATCTGCAGGCCTCAGTCGCTTCATGTTTTTTTTTTTTTTTTTTTTAATTGCTTGGTGTTTAACATTTTGGTTGTTGTTTAAAACACATCTCAAGAGATGTTTATGAGCGGACAGGATCATCCACAGAGCACTTATAAAGTATAAAAAGATGGGAAATGTGTGTATTTCTTGTATTGCTTCCCAACATTTTCATCCATCCATCCATCCATCCATTTTCTGTTCACCCTTGTCCCTTATGGGGTCTGGAGGGGTGCTGGTGCCTATCTGCAGCTACGTTCCAGGCGAGAGGCGAGGTACACCCTAAACAGGTCGCCAGCCTGTTGTAGCCAACATTTTCATCCTTATTTAAATGTTTTTACTGTATTGTGTTTCTTGAATGGTCTGACCATTACTCTGATCGTTTGGTTGTTTTGCTCATGTCAGTAGTGCAGAAATCTCAGTTTCTTGCAGCAGGAACTGAAAAAACATTGAAATAACAGCAACTTCTTTCTTAATTGGTGTAAGCCATTTCATAAGGAGGCCTTTGCCAGAGGTTTGGAAATTTTCCACTAGTGAGATGCCGTCATTCATTGTGTCCTTTCCTTTCTCATCCCCTTGCTGCTTTAATGAGTCTTCTCTGTGCCTTGAACGTTTCAAACATTTTACCACACTGCACACTTACATTTTATTACCACTGCATACTTCTACTTTAATTTTGATATATTGCGTAAAAGTTCAAGAAAACTTCTAGTTTACTCTTGTTTATTCAGTTTATTCACTCAAATACATTCCAATGATTAGCTTACAACATACTGTTTTACCAGATAATACAGATCGTGCATAGATGTAAGTTAGAGGAACATTTCACTGTTTTTAAGTCTTTTCACAAATAAAAAAAAAAAAAATTGAGAAGTGTGGCATGCTTTTGTATTCTATTCTAAATTAAATCTTCTACAATAAACTGTCTCCAGAAGCCACTCAATTTATAACTACAGTCCACCTGTGAGTAATATGATCTTGGTATAAATAGAGAAGCTCCATAAAGTCCTCAAACATTTGAATTAATAAACAAACAGCAGCATGAAGATCAAGGAACACAGCAGACAGATCAGGAACAGAGTTTTCATCAGAGAAACAGTGAAGGAGCTGCAGAGATTTACAGCACAGGAGAGCAAGTCTGTGTGCACGGTGTTCTGACTATCTGTGCAACCTCATCAGATTTTCCTGCCGTAGCACAGATAGATATCTATGTCTATATGTCAGTGCTACCAGTCTAAAACTTCTACCGTCATGCTTACAAACCGAAAACTATAGTGGGTTGTGTTAATGTTAAATATTATCATTGGATAACATTCTTTGAGTGATGAGACCGAAGCTTAGAAGTTATGCTTAGCATATCATTGGAACAACTTCTATACACGAGAAAACCACAAAAATATCACTCCTTCATTAGAATATTCTACCCGTTTAAAATGAAAAGCTATTGCAGTTGTATGCACTAATCTTTTTTATTAGAATATCCTACCTTTTGAAAAATATTTGAAATACAGAGGTGTTTTTAAGAATGAAACAGTAGGGGAAACAATTCCCAAGAATGGAAGGAAGCCAGGTTGAATGGATGCATGGATGGATGGATGGAGGGAGGGAGGGAGGGAGGGAGGGAGGGAAAGAACCAGGATTGATGGGGGCAAGGGACCAGGATGGATGGATGGATGGATGGATGGATGGAGAGAACCAGGTTGGATGGATGGATGAATGAATGAAGGGAACCAGGAATAGATGGATGGAGGGAAAGAACCAGGATGGATGGAGAGAAGGAACCAGGATGGATGGATGGATGGATGGATGGATGGATGGATGGATGGACGGATGGATGGGCGGATGGATGGATGGATGGATGGATGGACGGATGGACGGATGGATGGATGGGCGGATGGATGGATGGAGTTCATCTGGGTCTGAAAGCAGCTTCTCATCAGGATGATAGAGTTAAAGCCTCATTTTCTTCTCTCAGATCTGCCCGGTGTCCATCGGCTCAGTGTGATGTAGTGACTCAAAGTGAACAGGTGAGGCTGTTTTTAGGCTGTTTGATCTCAAATCTCCCCCAGCAATGGCACCTCAGATGAGCGAGTAAAGGTGACCCGTTCGGTTCATTACTGACGGTACCATAGTCTGATTCCATCAAGCTGCTGTGGGACACATGATGAAAATCTCCCACTGCTCAGACACAAATAAAAACTGAGAAACAGAAACTCAGATGAGTTATTTTTTTATTAATTTTTTTTTAAATTTATTATGGAAAATAAAAATCCAACTGAGAAGAAAGAAGCTGCTCAGTGGAGGACCAAAGGGAAGAAATCTTAGCTTACTTGAGTTCAGTAAGCTAAATCAATACCTCATATTTAGGATGCATGTTGTGACAGTGGAGAGGATAAACTTCCCTTTAACAGGAAGAACCCTCCAGCAGAACCAGAAGTTGGCCATCTATCACTACCGCCGGGGGATTTGAAAGGACAGAATAAAGAGAGAGAAAAAGAAAAAGCTTCTCCAGGAGTGTTTCTATAGGAGAAAAGAGAGTTAATTGTAGTAGAAGCTCCTTTGGTGGCTTTATCTATGAGAAAAAAAGTTATTTGCAACAAAAACTCTGCCAGTTGCTTAGTCTAGGAGAGAAAATGGGTTAGTCGATCCTCTCCACATGGAGTTCAGCTAAAAACCAGCAAATAGATGATGGATTACAGTGTGAATATTACCTCTGTAATCTCCGACCTGCAGCTCCAGCAGATCTCTCCATTGTCGTGAAGACAAGAAATTAAGAAAAAGAAATTAAGTCGAATGAAAAAATGGCATGAGGCCACACGTGTTGCAATTTCCATTTCTATGAACCATCTCCTTAAAGAAAGTGTAAAATTACAAAATAAAAACAGAATTTTCTGCCACTTTTCAATTTTCTCTAATGTGTTTTGAAAACAAAAAAATCAACTTAAAATAGCAGTGATTGCATAAAACAACGTAATGATATTCATGTTAGAATGTCCTAGTCATTGTCCTGGTGTTCGATGTCCTGCTGTTGATGGTTGACTAAATAAAATAATTAAAAACAAGAATGTCCTAGTTGGAGCCCAGACATACATTCAATGGAAAATTTAAAATATTAAAAAAAAAAAATATGTTCATTGTTCCCATCTTTCTATCTTGACTGGTCTTCAGCTGTTTTTGCAAATGGACAATATTCTAACTGTAAAAAAAAAATTGTGAGGTATAGTTTCGCTTCTGCTTCACGATTATCACTTTCTATTAAACTGCATCGTATAGCCCCAAGCAGAGGTGGTAGCAAATAATTTTTAAAACACCTAAATTTGCATAAAGCTTTGTACTGTGTATCTGTTTGAGATCATCGTTTTGAATATTAAATTAGATGTTAACTATGTTTACTTTTTCTTGTGAATATGTTGAAGTAGTGCTAGTCTTACTTGGGTACCTCTGCTCCCAAAATACTTATACACTATGACTTTTAAATGACTAACAATAGTCATTTTTTCCCCCAAGGTATCTGAAAAACCAAAGGATGTGTTCGGAAAATCCTTTCTACAGAAAGATACAACAACCTGATGTAGATTTCTGTGGAAAGTAACTCTATTTGGTTCCCTCAGTAAATACTTCACTTCTCAGTTTCACTAATCACATCAACATTTGCCTGTTTAGCAGTTAAAGTCCTAACACTGATGGTTGCATCACATCCACAGTGTAGACACAAATCTTACGCTGCTGCCACATGTGAAACGTTAGCCTCACATTAGGCAATTTCTTCTGGAGCAGAATGGCCATAATTTCACTCAACACTATAACCTCTTCCTCCAGCAGCACAACCAGGGACAGTTTGCAGAAGCATTAGGCTTCAATAATGAAATAAACACCACAGTGAAAAATGATTTCCATCCCTGCTGTCCCCATAGAGCCCAATATGGTTACGACAAACAAACACATTTTAGGAGCTTGATGTCCAATTAGATTCAGATCCAGTAAGATTGAAGATTTGTCAGCAATTTAGACATTTTGTGTTCCACCCCTGTTCCCTGCTGCTATTTATGACTTTCATTCAGCTTACACACATATTTAATATAGATATATATACCTATAAAATGATGTTAACCTAAACATTGTCTCCTTTATTAGGACTAAATTTCACAAAACCTTTAATGTGAGGTATGACATCATGAGTGAATCATCACCATGGACACTTTTCATAGATGTTCACACAAAAAAAAAAGCTGCAGGGATGTCAGTGTTTATTTATTTATTATTAAAATGACTCAATACAAGTGTAGTGACCATGCAGTCATAATAATGCCAGATTAAAAAAAAACAAAAACGTACTATGATATTTATACTGAAATCAGCTATAAATTGCATCTGTCAAATAAAGGTTAAGTAAAATTACCAAGACACCGAAGAACATCAGTGAACTTTTTCAGATGTTATAAAATTACAACCACAAACTTTGGGTTATATTTTATTTGGATTTTAGTGATATAATAACACAATGTGAACAATAGATTGGATGGAAAATATTTTTGAACATTATTGAATCTCAATAAAGGGGCATGTTAAAAATATAATTTACCATTTAGTAAGTTACATCTTATGTTCTTACAGAAAAATATTCTTTTTAAAGATTTACATAGATTACTCATAAAATATGCCTACTATGATGCTGTTTCCCCTTTTTCAGCCATAAAAGTCTTGACCTATCAAGGTGTGGACTCCATTTGACTTAAAAAGTTATGGTGTCTGCCAGGAAGATCCCTAGTTGTCCAGTACAACTCACAGATGCTCAACTGGACTGAGATTGGGTTAATTTGGTTTTACTTCAAACCCTACCTGAGTCCTGTTTGGCTTTGAAGCAGGAAGTATTATCCTCCTGAAAGAGGTCACAGCAATCAGGAACATCTATATGGAGAAAGAATGCTTATATATTTAGCAGATCAGGTCCGTTTTTACCAGCCCAAATTCACCCAAACTTCCCAGAAGTACTCTAAAGAAACAGGTGATAGAGCATTCACAGTAGCTGCTCCCCTTCCCCTTTATGTATGCAGCACTGAATTATTGACAGTTCATCAAAAAAAACTCACTTTACCTCTTTGTCTGAATCTTTTCCCTATATGTTTTTATGTTCGAGAAATAATTTCATCCATTTTTATCTGTATTCAGCACTTTTAAGCATTTTTGATAAATTGACTTTTGGTGGACATTTTAATGCTTCACTGTTGTTTCTGTTTTTAATTATTTCAGTACTAGTGTGTATGATTTTTACTTTTGATCAGTATTGTTATTTTTATACAGTATAAATAAGAGGACAAACAGCCATATCTCCCTGCTTGCAAATGAGAATACAGAGGTTCTGTTTGCTGTCAGTCACACTGAGCCCAATCAATTAATCAAATTTTATTTGCATAGCACCTTTCATCAACAACAAAGTAAAAACACAAAAATACAAAGTCATAGAACAGACTGTCAGCCCATGTGGAAGATAGACTGACTTATCTTCTTTCAGTGTTTGAGCACAAAATTTTGCTATGCTCAACCAAAATAATAACATTTTTAACTGGTATATAAGTTAAATTTTTATGTTTCAGACCAACATGTATGTAAACAGTACGCTGTACAAAGACGTTAAAGCAATAGTTAAGGCTGTTTCAACCCCTAAACATACAGATACAGATTAACTTTTATATTTTCAAAGATAAAACATGTCTTTTTAAGTTCTGTAGTAAAAAGTTTTTTTGTCTTTGCATCTGCTTTTAACAACATAAGCTAAAATGAAGATTCTAAAATTTGTTGAAAGACTGTTAAATGGGTTTGCTTCTCTTTGCTATGCCTTTTCCTTCATCCACCAGAGGAAATCGGTCATAAAAACGTACTGAGTGCAACTGCTAGGGTTTCATTGCAAGACGCTTATTGAAATTGAAAAACCTTAAAGTTTCCACCTTAAATATACACCTACATCCGATCATCTGCGTCTTTGCGGTGTGCAAAGCCTGCAGCGTCAGTGCAGTGAACTGATTTTGTCCTGGATTTCTCCTCTGTGTGCGTGTATACCTGAGAGGCGCATCTGTCCTTCCTCCTGCCGGTGACGTCGCAGCAGTCGGAGGTTTTCCCTCTTAGGCTGAAGTCAGACTGCTGGAGATATCTGAAGAGGAGGAGGAGGAGGAGCTGTCAAAGTTGGACTTTCTCGGCGAAGGAAAACTATTCCACACATCGACACGGGAATTAGATTAAATTAAGGTGTTTGTTTATATCCAGTCGGGATATCGCGTCCTGTTGACATGGAATGACACCGCGCTCTCCATACTGGAGCTTCGTAAACACCATGGCAGCCCGTTTTCTGCGGTGGATCAGCCTCACCTCTCTGCTCTGCTTTGGCTCCTGTGTTCTGGCGGAAAAGAAAGGTATGCTTGGGCAATGGGTCTCAAAAGGCAGAACGCCAGCGGGGCTTTCGTTCCCCTGTTTGCCTGTCCTGCTTTTTCTTAAATGTGAGAGAGACGGAGACGGAGCTGCGCGGAAACTTGATCCTGCCTGGGAGAAAAGTTTCTCACAGTCCCGCTGTTCGCCCTGTGACCTGTTGTGAAGCTAAATTTGAGCCTTCAGTGAAAGTTCAACATAGTAACGGCCACGACAATTGAACGTTTGATCAGCAGAGGTTATAATTAATTGGTTAATTGAATGATTGAGGAAGTGAACATCTGTCAGGATCCAAGTGTGAAATTTTGAACTAGACTGATGATGATGATGATAGTGGTGCTGGTGATGAAGATGATGATGGGAAATGATGTTGGTTGAGCAAAATTTTTGGATTTTTCCACTCTTCCTTTAAACTGTATGACAATGTTTTAAGGAAAATCATATTTTCTAGATAAAAAGTTACAATTCTGAACAATTAGTTGCAAAGAAAATAACTGTGAATAAGTATGTATATATATATATATATATATATATATATATGTTCTTAAATACTTCATCCAGTTTTGAAACAAATTAAAAAGCCATATCTCTTAAACAGTGATATTCTCTTCTGCTACAGTACAAACCTCAACTAACTTACCTGGTGAAATAGAGGTTTTAAGGGAAAGTTAAGCTCATCAACTTTGCAAATGCTAAAGTCAAACTTTTCATCCCGTTTAGTTTCTTTACTCTGATGCCTTCAGTTGAAGAGAACTATACATGCTAGCTTTAGTTATTGGTTATGGTTTACATGACAACTTGCTTAGAATATTTATCTTTTTATGTTTAGCTTCTCCTTCTTTTATGCCTTAATCACAAACGGCTTCTAACCTTTTGTTTCTTCTTAACATTTAGGTCAAACCAGAGGAGAAAAATGATAATAACTGTTAAACTTACATAACTTCTCTTCAGAAACATTGATTAGATAAAATGTATCCAAATAGCTACCTTTAGTTTTTTGGTTGAGTTAAATTTGATGTACATGTTTACTTGAAGTTCTGTTCTCTGGTGGCCCTGAAGCAGCAGGGTTTTGTCTATTACTTAGCTATTTCTTATGTTTTGTCTCTAAATATCTTTTATATAATTTTAGTTGGTCTAAGTGAATCAGACTTCATGAAGGCCAGATGTGAGGGGAGAAAGTGACCAGTAGTATCACTTTACTCCCTAATGACTGTAACTTCCTATTCTCATGAATCATAATGGTCCAACACTCATATTTTGTCTGTGCTGTTTGTCCCAATGAGTAGATGAGCACATGTTTCAGTTCCAGCAGCCCACATGAGCATCTTTGCTCCAATCAATGTATGTTTTATATATTTATTTATATACTTGTTAACCATAACCATTGTAAGCATATTTGTGAGCCAAAAAGACTCTCTGACTTACTTGTGGGAAGTCAGCTTATATCTCAAGCAGCAACATGTCTCCCACCATAAATAATAAATTTGAAATTTTATTAAGACCAGATGAGGTGAATAATGAGCAGCTGTACCGACAGACATGTTGTACTATTTGGTTTATTGCTGTTCTGGGGCAGGACAGATGTTTCCATGTGGCAAATATCCTCAGTGTCCAGTTTGATTTTAAACCTCCTCTGTGTTGCATGTTGTAAATCTTGGTATGGTTACATAACAGAGAACCAAAGAAATATTGGTGTGTATTAAAAATTGTAGCAGTTAAAATTAGCTCAGTGTATTTTTGGATTTGCACTTGATGGCAAACTGCTTATCTATAATTTTAATTTTACCATATATGAGAACTGAATTCTAATAGCATTGTATAAAATATTTATATTTTGACTAACTGAGTTCTGCTTTGCAAATAGGTTAGAGCTTGATTTTGAGTCTATTTCTAAATCTGAGATGGATTTTACAACTTGTGGCTTGCAGTCACAGCCAGTTTGAGTCTGCTTCTAGGAAAATCCAACATACTTTAACAGAAGTTCCCAAACATTTGAAACAGAAAGACTCAAATTCAAAACATAATCCTACACTTCTACTTGTCAAATCAGACTTTCTTGTATGTGTTTGCATTTATCTTGTGTGTTTGATAAACGGGGCATTTTTTCAGCTCATTACAAGAAAATAAGTATGGTAGGGTGTTTGAAGAAACAACACAAAGGCTGGTGTGGCCCCCTTTTTGCCATCTGCCACAACAAAAAGAACCATTGTGAAGATTACACCTTTAAAATCTGGTGTAACTCATTCCACACACCTTCAGTCAATATGACTTTGTTGTTTATTTGCTCTCCATCTGTTAATTGTAGTAGGCGTTTTTCAATCAATAACATTTGAAGAGTTTGAAGCAGATTTTTTAGTTAGTAAAATACAAGCATCTAAGAAATAATTTTGATCCCTGGCAGCAAATTGTCAAAACATTTAGCATGCCACAATACTTTCTTTCATATTGCTGGTATTTTAGAACTATTTGTTCCAACTCTGCTGTTGTAGTGATAATTTTCATGTGAACAAAACATCCTTTTCTATTCTGTCATGTCATGACTACAAACTTCTGTGCATTTCATTGGGGTTTTATGTAGTAGATTGACCTAAAGTACTGCATATTATGAAGTGGAAGAAAAACTGTATCTGCCAACAGAATCCTTTTACAAATGAAATCAGAAAAGTGAGATGTGCATTTATGTCCCCATTTGCTCCATTTGTTGCTGTCAATCTCTACCACTTTTTAACATCCATCCATCCATTTTCTGTTCACCCTTGTCCATAATGGGGTTGGGAGAGGTGCTGGTGCCTATCTCCAGCTGCGTTCCGGGCGAGAGGCGGGGTACACCGTGGACAGGTCGCCAGCCTGTCGCAGGGCAACACAGAAACAGACAGGACAAACAACCATGCACACACACACTCACACCTAGGGAGAATTTAGAGAGACCAATTAACCTGACAGTCATGTTTTTGGACTGTGGGAGGAAGCCGGAGAACCCGGAGAAAACCCACGCATGCACAGGGAGAACATGCAAACTCCGTGCAGAAAGACCGCGGGCCGGGAATCGAACCCAGAACCTTCTTGCTGCAAGGCAACAGTGCTACCAACTGCGCCACTGTGCAGCCCCCTCACTTTTTAACATCTATACATGAAAATATTTACTTTTTTTTTTTATGTCCTCCAAACATCTGTAAATCTAGCTTTCTACGTTTTAGCACAGACAGTTTGATTTAGGTCTGAACTTTAACTAAGTCAATCTTGTGAGATTGGAATGGACCATTAGACACATTCTGCTGTTCTGCTGAATCCTTACCTTGGGCTCTGGCATATTAAATTTATAAAATGTGTAGAGGTCCATTGGGGTTTTTTGATTAGTCTATTTGTGACTTGAGTGGAACTGGAAGTGATTGCTGCATTTTGTTCCTATGAGAAGTGTTTTACCAGTAGAAAGCTGCTAAAGTGGTGATTATTCTGCCTCTGCCAAAAAGTTTACCTGTGAAAGATCAAATTAATCACATGAGCTTGTCTAAGATAAATCAGTAATCCCTAATGCTTGAAGCATGATTTGGGTAAGAATAGCCTGCTGATGCAAGTATGTTTTGTCTAATTAGTTAATTCCAGTTCTTGACACAATGAAATTTAAAGATAGTACAAGTTTTAGTAAGCTTTATGCATTCTCTTTTGTTAAATGTTGAGCTGATTCATGGCAAAATTTTCCGGCTTGAAGCACAATTCAACATTTCAGCTAAGTGTTTTTCCTGGTGTATTCAGTTTGAGTCTTAAAAACCTTCTTCTTTCATCGGTCCATCTGTTTTTTCCCAGCTTCCCTATAAACCATGCCTTTTTCCATTCATTAAAGCCAATCTCCTAAGAGCGATAGTGAAGTGGAGCTTGTGATCCAGTGTAATTTTAGACCCAGAAGAGGTCCTGCCGCTGCTGATGCTACTGCAACTTCAGTTTCCTGTCCCTCTGACGAACAAACCAGACTTACATCTGCTGCAGTCATTGTTGGGGAAGAAAGGATTTTTTTGTTAAAACTGTGGGGGATGGAGTGTAACTTCTGATCATCCTCATCGTAGCTTTGAGAACCTGCATCAAGTCTGAGTGGTAGTAATTTTATAGAACTGCTGGCAAGGTGCAGGATTTCAAGACAATAGTGGCTTTGTAGAGAGTAGGTCATCTGGCATCAGTGATACTTTGCAGAGCAGCACAGATCCGCAACCTGATGCAGACACACCTGAAAGCAGGTATACAGGTCATCTGCATCAACAGTTTTATTATTTCGCTTCCTTTTCACTGTTAGGACATTTTTGAAAAACAGTGAATCTAGTGTAAATCAAGTGACACTGCACTTATTCACGTGTTAATTATGTGTCTGGTTGCACTTCAGTAGTTTGTATACCTCCAGCATGGAATAAGTGAGTGAATATGTAGTTACTCATTGAACAGATTTTCTCCCTTTGTTTGTTCATGGTAACAAAGTCATCCGCAGCATTTATGGCCTTTCCATGATCGTCTGGTTGTGTCAAGTGGAAAGAGACCCAGCCGTCTAGGCTGGAAAAAGGCCCTGTGCTATCTTCTCATCAGCTTTAGTGTGTTAACAGGAAAAACACCCTACATCTAATTAAATTAATAACCCTCTGTGTGGGGGGATGTTTTTGCTTTAGAGGAAGAGATTCTTTTACTCGCGGGCATATTTTCATCGCATGCCATTGTACTGTTAAATAATTATATTTTTTAAAACATAAGTTCTTTTTTTACTGTAGGAATAACTCCTGATGATAAGCTCTGATGCAAAATCTACTGCTTTTGATTTTAAGCAATGCATTACTAAATGAGGTAATTATATGATTGTTTATTTGCCACAGATTGAAAGATTATAGAAGAAATATTTAGCTGATCAGGAAGAGATGAATGAAATCAAAAAGCTTGTCTATAGCCTTTATCCATAAAATAACAATGGCAACAACAATATTGCAGTGTCATATTAAATTGTCAGCATATCTTCTACACATTTTGCTAATCGTAGCTTTAAAATAGCATTACTGTTATAGTCATGACAGTTGGCTATCTTTTTGTATCCACATCATTGCTCTCTGTCTGTTCCCAAAGTAACATTTTGTTCTTGCATGAATGTTTAAAAAGTGAAAGCCAAAAAGATTTCTGTATGCTTGTTGTAGTTCTGCAAATATTTCTTGTTTAGGTTACATTAGGACAGAATTTAGAGGCTAAAAAAAATTCAATTTTCACTTATTTTACTTTGGGATAAAAAGACTAATACTTGCAGCAGTGAAATAACCATTAAAAAAAGATCCACTAACCTACAAATATGTCTTTTACTACTAAATGTAAATGCAAAAACATGATTTTCTCAAAATTGTATGAGAAATGGAAAAGTGTAGTAGCCCTCTTTGAGCCAGCTGACAAACAGTGTGTAGCAGCGGGTGGAAGAAGGGAGAGACTGCATTATTCTATACTTTATGCACTTGGTCACTCTGAACTTCACTTTCCTCTGTAGAAAGGTTGTCATAGAAGCTGCAACTTTAAAAATTTCAGTATACTTTCTTACCAATAACTATCCCAGACTGTTTTTGGTATTCTGATTTCAAACTATTTTTTAAATATTATTAACTATGCAATTAACTACTACTTTGAGATTAATTCATAAAAATTAAATGGGTTGTAATTCTAAACAGAAGAGAAAAACAAGTCTTGATTTTTAGAGCTCTGCACTGCTATAAATGTTGGAATATTTTAATTTAGGACAAAGCTTTGCAGTCGATTCATGCTTGTTCTTATGGGTTCTAATGTTTAATGTTAATCTGCAATCACTACACAATTTTTTTATTATTCGTGGTAATTATAGAATCATATTTCTTTCCCATGAACAAATATGTTTTACTTGCATTAAACCATACACTATATGGATGGACAGTGGTGGTGAGCTAATTAAAGTGAAGAAAACCCGGAAAATTGGGGCAGGGATGCAAAAACAAAACATCAGACAGAATGTTTCCGTTTTTTTATATTTTTGATTGTTTAAATGTCCATCAAAGAGAGCCTATATCCTGCTGATTTTAGCTACTGCTGCTTTAATGGAAGCATCCAAACTGCAGGTGAGAGACTCTCCCCATTATCTCGTGGACCTCCTGCTGGTCTGTCATCTCCTCTCGTGACCCACAGGTCGTTCTGAGGAGCAGAGCTACAATGTGCGCTCGCTCACAGAAGAAATCCCCTACAGGGAGGAGAACAATGGCTTCACAAACAAACCTCCATCCTAGAGTATTTCAGAACAAACCATTGTTTAAAGGGTGGTGCCTGATTATTGAAACTGGCTTGCCTAATGCGGATTAGCATGTTTTCTGATTACTTCTTATTAACAGTTAACATTTTTTCCATGGATATTTTAAACTTAATTTTTCCAGTCGACATAAAAAAAACAGGATTTGCATGCTCTTCTCATTAGCTTGGAGGACTTTCCTACTTCAGCTAAAGAAGCCCTGTTTAGCAGTTTAAGGAGGTTTTGACTCATGAGGGTGACAAAATTATCGTCTGTTGTAAAGAAGTTTCAACACTTCTTGTCTTACGCCTAAGATCAAAGACAGACATGGAGATTTAACTGTTATTGCCACTGAGGTAAAATGGCTTGACTCAACTTGAAATTTCTTCAGACAGTGCAGGATTTTGTAAACCTGAGTGGAGAGAGATCTCTTTGATTTAAAAAAAACAAACAAAAAAAACAAACAAACTCAACTTTGTATACCGTTTAAATGAATCCTGATCAGACTTGTCTGCCCATCACATTTAGCACCCAGATGCCCATTAAAATAATGTTTTCTCCTCAACTGTTATTAAGGCATGTTACATGCTTCACTAGAAAGGTGTGGTCAAATGTCAATCAAGATCCTCTCTTTTTCAGTAATCACGGAAACTGAGGTTGTTCAGAGAGTTAATGAGCCAAATACAAAAAAAAGAGAAAACGTCTTGCTTCATTAGGTCTTGGAGGTTTTTGTTATCTACCTGGAGAACAGATAAAATAAGACTGCATTTTGTAATGAGCTTTTACAAATATGACAACTTTCAAATACTGTACAAAAACCCAGATGTTAATCGGAACCTCACTGGATTTCAGATCAGACACCCAGTTCCATCTTTAAATGGTCCGAGTCAGAGTCCAAAACAAGTTCTCAGCTTACACTGCCTATTGTGTTGAGCTTCTCCAATAGAAGTGTCTCTTATATAAAATTCTAAGACTAAAAAAATAAATCAGCATAAATACAGGCTTTCAAACTCACTTCCAGATTGGATAATGACATGCTAGCAAGACAGACAATATGTCAAAGAGAAAGAAAAGTAAAAAAAAAAAATCACTTTCACACATGACTGCAGAAGCCCAAATCTTTTGACAAAAGGCTTTTTATTTAGGTCTTTGTTGTCTCCTTTGACACTGGCTTATCTGTCTTCCTTGACCTTAACTTGCCTTGTAGACATGACTTAACAGCCCTGTGTTAACAGAGAGGAGAAAGAAAATCCTGTTAGCTGAAAGTTACAATGGTTAGAAGGCAAAAAGACATTTAGATGGCATTAAGTGTGTATTTAAGTTGATATATCACCAAAGAAACAAGACCAAGAATGGTTGACAAAAGCCAATGACAACTACTATTTATATCTACTTGTAACAAAGTAATTAGTTTAGCTAATGAGCATAAATGCTTGGGTTTATATGGTTGCTGGATTAAAGCAACCATATAATTTTCACCTGTTCGTGGGGATTTTTTCTCAAATATTTAAAATCACACTGTGTGGAGATTTTGGCATTCCCCTTTTTTATTTTGTTCATAGCCAGCTATTAAAGTCAAGATCTTAAACTTTGCCGCATGTAATATAACTTTTGGAGTTGTAGCCATACTAAATTGTGTTTTCAACATTTATACCACAGTTTCTGCCATTTTCAAAATTCAAGTTTAAAGTTCTAGGAACATATACCCGGATTTATTAAAGTCATTAGGGTTCCCTTTGTAGAAGTGCCAAATTGGCATCAAAAAACTTTATCCAGTCTGACTAGTAAATCCTAATGTGTAAACTGAATTTGCAACGGTCAGAGTTTTGTAGCCAATTTACCATGATGAAGCTTTAACCTGCCAAAACTAATTTTGTTACTGTATTTAGTTAAACTCACATAGTTTGAATATAAAAAGCTCCAGATCCCTATGGCTGAAAATTTTGGAATTGCTCTGTGAATTTCAATAACTCACTGAGCTCTGAATTGATTTCCTAGTGGGGCTTTGAGCAGAACATCTTTATTACACTGTTTTTTTCATAATTGAAGCCAGAAACACATAAAATAAACAAATAAAACTTTAATCATGATCAAAATAATAACGCTAAAGAGAACTTTTCTCATTTGCAGAGTCATAACCAATAAACCTGTTATTGCAACAGCCTGAGTTGTTAGTTGAGACCACACATTTTAAGTGTGTAACCAAGTACTTCATCATATTACAGCTCTGCGCCATTTAAAGCATCATTAGATGGCCATTGTCTGCAACTGTACTTTAATTTCATAACAAATCACTCGAAGCTTAATGGCTGTGTGACTAGTGGGAAAACTGGAAGGGTTGAAATGCTCTAGAGTGTATTCTTGGAGTTGAGCCAGGAAGTAAGGATTAGCCCTTTGGACTCACAATATATCCACTATATCAACAACCTCCCCCTGAGCTGATTAACTGGCAGCCTGATGTTTTATTTTTTAATATGTATCCACTGGATTTATTTATATCTGAACATTATTACAATGATCAGGTGCCAAGAAGATTTGCAAAAGATTAAAAACTCTGAAAACCGTATTGGATTTTCAGGTCAATGGAGACGTTAACAGCTAAGTGAATTGGATTTATTTAACCTTGGAGACTGGGATTTTGAAGTTCAGGTATAGGTGGGAGACGAATTAAATGAGGAAAAGTTGTAGGGGTTTTTTGTTCTGCCTAATGCCCATTTTCAGGGTGAGAGGTCAGTAGAAAGTAATTTACTCTGAAGTAAAGGCCCCAGTTGTTCTTAACGGTCAACCTAATCCTATGATTAAAAAAAGTAAGCAATTTTAGAATGACGAAGGTGGCCTCCTCTAGGGTGATGTTTAAGAAGATTATTAGTTATGTGGAATGACTGAAGGTCTCTACATCCTTTGGACCTCGATAACTTTCATTCCTCCTACATTGTACTCAGAAAAATACATTTTTAGTGGAGAGGTGATACTGAACTGGTTTATAGCTCTGGTCAATTGTGTACTCAGAGGAGAATAAATAAATAAATAAAAGGATTGAAGTGACCAGCATATCAATGAAGGTTTTATGTCCTTATTGTACAATAAAGATTAATTTAAAGGGAAGCCACATATCTCCCCACACAGTTGTCTTTCATGGGATATTTCTTACAGACATGTGTAAATTTGAACTCACCTTGAGAACATTTTAAACCTGCTTTCACAACCAATGATCTGCTATAAAGGAAGGAGGCTCTCTGATAGTAATAAATTATGTACATGTAAGCATGAAGTCGCTCAAAGCTCTTTTGTTTTGACTTGTTATCTGATTCAAACATAATTTAGAACTACAATTAATGGAGATAAGGTTCTTTTTTCCCATTGTTTATCTCCAAAACACATCAAAAGGCATTACGAAGCCACTAGATAGTTTAGTGTCCCCAGTGGGATCTGGGTCAGCTCAGGGATCCGTTTGCAGTGAAATATACACTGAAATCCTCCAAAGGGAAACACCCAGAAGACATTCTAATCACATGCCTGATTGACAACAAGTGGGAAAGCAGCTCTACTTCGATCTCTCTATGGATGACTGAGTTTCTCACCGTATCTCCAAGGCTGAGCAAAGAGGCTGCTTGTATCCAGGATCTTGTTTATAGATAAGCCTGTAAATCAAGAGCTTTGCCTTTTGGCTTGCTCCTTCATCACAACAACAGACAGACGCATTCCTGCAGACAATGCCAGGATTCATCAGGTTGAGGATTTAAGTCCAACTTCAATAACCACATTACGGTGCCATTTGGCAAGGCTCTTGATGCCAAGTAGCTTACTGAGGTGCTAATCAATGTGTGAGCATTTTCACTGAAGGGAACTATTTATTTATTTTTTTTCTGGTGGAGTGATCTAATCATATATAATATAGAGCTGGTTTTATCACACCATCATACTTTATAGGTAGAGATTACCTGAAAATGTTGGATGGGATCCGTTTACCCTAACATCTCCTTGCTGTTGATACAAAAGTAAGGGTAGTCTCACATATGGGCTCCAGTTATATAAAAGCTGAAAGTTTTTCCTCAACAAAGACAGATTGGTGCAGTTTAACCTTTAACCGAACTTTAGTGTTGCCGAGGTTATTAATCCTTGCTTGTACTTTGACTGTCAAGGATTCACTGTGTATTTCATAGACACTTCATCCAAGCCAGGGTCCTTGTGTTCAGCAGTGTAGCTGATAGTGAGAAAAGGGGTTTTGTCTGCCAAGTCTGCTGCCTTTGATGACTGACGGAAAGCAGCCCAGCCTTTGCCTGAGCTAAATGCCTGAGTTAAGAGGGTGGCCTTGAAACAACAACCCTCCTCAGTCATAATTATCTTAAACAAGCATTAGACATCATTGTGAGGATGTGCTAAACATGCGTGATGTGCCCTTTTGTTTTCTCCTTTTGGTCAACAACATATCAACTCGCACATTAACAATGGATGCAATTTGAGCCGTGGGCTTAGGGGTGAGGTGCTAGCTGCAAAGCCAGTACAACCTTATGTCCTTCTATTCTATTCACACTGCAGCCGAATGCGCGCATGTGTGTGTGTTGTTGTTTTTTTGTTTGTTTTAGAGGTACTTGTGAATTTTACTAGAACTCCACAGGGGCAGGCATGGTTGGCAGCTGTACTCTGTAGCATTTGAGACATTTTCTTTGTATTTGTCATCATTCTGTTTCCAAGCTTTTCCTGTTCATATTAAATTGGTCATGTTTTAGATGAGAACAACAGCACATCTAACACAAAGCAGTTCTAAGACATTAGAAATTATGTAATGCTCCCCTCCCCATATAATCCTTTCCCTTAAACTCTATCAGTTTCTGACTCTTGGCCTCTGCCAGGATCAAGGAGGAAGAATTTACTCAGCAGTGGATTTGCCGCCCCATGATGTGCAAAGTTTTTTCTTTAAGTGGTGAGTAACGTCTGACCAGCAGTGAGGTTTAATAGCCCAAACCCCAGGGCTTTTGTGCTATATTCCTTTTATGGGATCACTCTGGGTTTCTTTAAACATGACTGAGGTATAAATTGACAGTTTGGTTGGCAGGCAACAATTTGAAACATTGGTTAGATCTACACAGAAAGGGACCAGTCACTTATCGGGCTAAAAATAAGAAGCTCTTGAGTAGAAAGGCTGCCTCAGAGAGTGTCTATCTCATAGTTGAAGTGAGAGTTATCTTTCCTTCTTGTTCGAGTGCTCCAACTTCACCCCATTGGTTCACGCTGGGAATGCTTGAACCAACAGGGAATTCCCAAATTACAGCTACGTTCTCCTTCTAGAATAATGTGTGAAATGTGTGGGTCTGTACACTTTTGTGGTTGGTGGGATTTTTTTTTCTGTTTCTTTCCTCTCTGCTCTTCTTTTCCAAGCATGGCTCACTGGTGGTTGCTGGAATGAGAGCTTTAAGGAGGGGGTGTATAGACTTAGTGTTGAGTTAGGGGCAGCACGCCCACTACATTTCTAGCCTTCCCTTCAGTCTTCCTGTGGGAATAAAGAGGAGTAAAGTTTTAACAGAGGAAGGAGTAAAAGAAAGAAAAAATACAAGTGTTTGAAGGGGCGTGGCATCTTGGTTAGTATGGACTTCAAATAGAAGAATGCCTGGACTTTGAAGAGGAAGTGGTTGAATGTTGGTGGCTGCTTTATTGTACTTTCAATGTAAGTTAAGAGAACCAGCAGGCAGATTGTATGGTGACTTTTATACAACAATAATGGACTTTCCAGCAAAGAATGAAGGAGAGTTGTTCGATTAAAACTCGATTTAGGCCAGGGATACTTTCACGTCACACTGAAAGATTATGTGTAATCCCCAAGCACAATTCAAGAATAATACAAATTTGGCACAGGCAATTCATGTAAAACAGGAGTCTCAAACTCCAGTCCTCGAGGGCCGGTGTCCTGCAACTTTTAAATGTGCCTCTGCTGCATCACACCTGAACAGAATATTTTGGTCATTAGCAAGGCTCTGGAGAACTGATCTACACATTAAAGAGGTAAATAAGCCATTTCATTCCAGCGTTTTGTACCTGTGGCACATCTAAAAACTGCAGGACAGTGGCCCTTGAGGACTGGCGTTTGAGACCCCTGATGTAGAAGGACACTCTGGACCCATGTCTTAAAATCTAAACTAAATCCTGCTGAAAACACTGTTTAATATATCATTTTCCAAAGTCTCTCTGGGTTTTAGTCATTCTTTCATTAACTTTCTCTGAATGGTGTTGTTGAACATGTAAAGTCCACATTATGGTCAACCCCAGTGGTTGATCTTTGATCTGTGACACTTCTTACAACTGACCCCACATAAAAACCTTGTTGTGAAACTTAGTGTAGAAAAGCTTTTGCTGTTGGTCAGTGTATTCTTTACTCCAGTTGTAAAAAGTGGGATCAGTTGTGTTTTAACAATGTGTCACTTGAGGATTATTGTGAGAGCAAGTTAAACTTTGAAAAGTAGGTCCAGTCCACTTTTGTCCTTGGGAAGAAAGTCTGGTCTGTTGTTTAAATCCTTTATAAATTCACTTCATATGGATGTCACAGAAACTGCTTAGACAATTAAAGGTCATTATTTTGCTTTGCTGACTTTCTAAGAAAATAGTAGCCCAAGAAAATTAATATTCAGCCCTTTGGGTTTCTCTCAAATCTGTGGCGACTCTGGATGCTGTCATTGAAGTTACCCAATGTTAACTTTTTCTTGTGTGTGCCTTCTAAATGGCTCTGTTATTCATACACACAGTTTCCTGTGTTGGGTTTGTTTTATTCTCTCACTTCCTTTCCATGAGTTTTACTTTACAAATCATTCTCTGAGCTTCATTTAGATCATCCTTTTGCCTTCCCCCCACAGAGAAAACAATCAACTATGGTACCTCTGTTCCAGTGTTGCAGGGTAACTTTCTCAACTGACCCCTGTGCAAAGACGAACTTGTCTTGTTGCAACTAAAAACGTCAATGTGTAGGTAGTTGTGAATAAACAGCCTCATGACGACCAAGAAAAAACACGAGACAATTAAACTTGTGAAGAAGTTTGGATCAGGATTAAAACATTATCTCAATCTTTGAAGATCTCATTGCTCAGTTCAGGATTAAAAAATTGAAGGGCATTGCAGTAACAAACAACCAGATCTACAATGGAATGTTTAACTCAGTGCTTGTCTGTGTAACTTAATGGTCCAGTCAAAGTCCAAACCTAATTCCAATTTCTGTTCATAGGTAAAAATCTAAGGGGTATGAATCCACTTGAAAGCCACTCTAGTTACTGACTACTAACCAGCTAGTCAGTTAGCTGGTTAGTAAAAAGACCAGAATAGGTGCTCTTTTCAATAACTATTGAAAAGAGTATCTCACCAGGTGTTTAAAAACTGCAGCAGGGAATATGGAGTTTGAGTGAGTATACATTCTGTTTTTTCCTGTGTTTGTGCTGAACCTAAATCCATGCTTTCCTCACTTTGAGGCTGAGAGTAAACACCATGAGGGCTGCAACTCCAGGTATCTGGAGTGTCTCACTGACTGCAAAGAGCACTCATCGCAAGCGGAAAGTAAACACAAGCCTTTTTGGTCTTTATTTGGTCACTTTGCTGAGCTTTCCACAGACTAAACTTCACTGAACTCAAGCTGAGGCAGAGCCTGCAAGTGTCATCTCAGAGGTTTTAAATGTTTAGAAGACACGTGACGTAATGACGCTTCGTTTGCATCACTGCTGGCCTTAAAGGAAGGGTCATTCACGTTCATGCGTCAAGTGTGATGCTTTACATCCCATTCTCCACTGTTTGAACCCACAGCCACTGTCTGCTTCCCACATCTACAACTCTTAACCGAACCACATACCACAGCACATTATTTTTTAAAATACCCTTTGAGGGGTTTTTTTTCTCTCGTTTCCTTTCCGTAAGTTTTGCTTTGCGAGTCATTCTCTGAGCATGATTTAGATCATGCTTTAGCCTTGCCCCCACAGAGAAAACAATTAGCTATCTCTCCTCTAGTGTTGTAGGGTGACTTTCTCAACTGACCCCTGTGCAAAGACCAACTTCCTGAGATGCCAGAATGGCTAGTGTTGTTGCGTTCAGAGAATGAGGTGGAGAGGAGGTATCCTCAAGCCTTTAGGAAGGGATCTGTCTTTCTTTTCAAAGGCCACAGGACGTTTTTCTCTAAGGGAATATTTCATCTCCCACACAAAGGAAGTCTTCATTTCCACTGGTCAGAGAGCAGGACATCAGGACATTTAAACTTCAAAACTTAGTGGGTATTTTTTCAGATGGTTTTAGCTTTATGTGACATAAAATCTCTCATGTCCTCTTTAATATATAAAAACATTTGAGCCGGAAGTTTGAGCTGAATGCACTGAGAATCAAGGAAATTGGCTTTGGGAGATTTACACCGCCATAAAGTCTGGAGTTTTGGAAACAGGAGACAACCCACAAGAGCCAAAACTTTAACTCAATAAAAGCAGATTGCTCTTGTTATTTTCTCTGCTCATCTCCCCTTCATCCTATGCTTCCAAGATAGAGAAAGGAGTTACCCATAATTTACCATTAACACTGCAATTCATCTTGGCATCTATCTCTTAACAGCAGAAGAAAGCTGCAGAGTGGGTTATGTAAGGTTCTTTGGTGTAGTGCTGTTGACTTGGGGAGAAAAATAAACAAGTCCTGTGTCAGCTAGCATAGTTACCCCTCTTTCTTCCTGTGTGAGCTTTCATGTAATGCAATCACCTGGTTTTGGAGATGGCCTAATTGAATTGGACTTGGTGAATCAGATGAAGTGATAGTGGCAGGACGATTTCTCCTGTCTCTGGAATAGATTCCCAGTTGCCCAGGACAAGCCAATCCTAAGTTCTGGATATTGGCTCTCTCTTCTTGTTGGAAATGCTAGAGCTCATTTGAATTTGTTGGGTTCCCACCACATATCTGATTTTAAAGCATATGAACTTTAAATTCTTATAAAATAGATCTTGCCCTTTTTGTGAGCTAGTAAAGAGTACTTTGTTATTTAATCATTTTTATTATTCTCGCAGATGTGTCTATGTAAAACTTCTGAATGGTACATTACAAATCGTGATCAGAACTTGAGGTATCATTTTAAATTACTCTTGGCTCTGTTATCTACCCCATGCACCAGGAAACAACCACAACATACCCCAAATAAAACCCAAACTGCAAAGTAACAAAATAGTTCCAACTCAAATATCTAAATTATTTTCAATCGTTTTCCTACACTATTGAGATTTTCCTTCATAATCTGCAACTTTGATTTACCCCAGACCTGCCCACTCACATTGTAAACTGTTTATAGATCCAGATACCTCTAGGATGTTGCAAGTATTTCACAACCATTAGACAGTAGGGTAGAGTGGGAAAACAAAACACCTTTCTTTAATCACGATTTACTTCGAAACCATGAGTCAGAAAATGCCTTTCTTCACATGAATTCTTTATTTTGATCTGAACTACGCCTCTGACTGCTTTCCTGACTTAATATTTCCAAGTTTTTAATTATGTCATGCTGGGCCTGAGGCCTTGCTCATACCTTGAACTTGAATATATGTTTGGCTAAAAGCACATGTGTGGGATCAGACTGACTTAAAAAGTAAGTAATTATTCTAAGTGATAAGCACAAGCAGTTTCTGTTTCTATAGCTGTCCAGACTTTATAGCCTCAAGAAACAAATATCTACCCACACCCTTGACTTCCAGCATTAGTCCCCAAGTAAACATCAAAAGCGTTATGTGCAGCCACGCATTTCAGCAAGCATAGATGACTAATGACAGGGTTTATTGAGTCTATTGTTGAGCTCTGACTGAGTGCTGATCAGTGCAGCTCAGTCCAGGGAGCGTTTTGTGCTGCACACGGAGCTGCACACACACAAATGCAAGCAAACACACCCATGCGTACGCTCATGTATGAAGCAGTGAGGCAGAGATACACCAGACCTGGCACTCCTCGCTTCAGTTTTTACCTTCTGGACATTTAGTGACGACAGTACAGCTGGAAGTGAGTGAAGCAACCTGTAATTAGTCACTGTCACAGTATCTGTTGCGTCATTGAAAAAGCCTCCCTTCCCTGGATCATGCACCTGTTAGCTCACAAAATGTTATTACAGATTAGTCAGGTTATGTGAAAAAATAGTTCTAAGAGAGTAAACATTGTTTTATTTATTCTTCTTGGCTTTTATAAGGGTAGTTTGCATATTGTGCAAGCTTTTGTTATCAATTCATCTCATAAAAATCTGAGTCATTTCCCTTTAGAGAAAGGTACAAGTTGTGTTGTTCAAGAAGAAATTTCGCAAAATATATATAAAAAAATACCCTACTTCTTTTTAATATGCTGTAGTCAAATGAGGAATCGTGTTAATGGTTGTGGAACATCAGGTTATTCACCATCTGCAACTCAGTTATGAAACGAACAACTGGGCAAGCTGCATGTTTACTGTGGATATACGCCTGCAAGCTTAAGCAATAAACAGTTTTTTTTTTTCTTCCTTCCTGGATTTGGGCTCAAAGTGTGAGCTTCAGTAAGAGGAAGTTCTTCACCTTTAGTCACCTATTTCAGCTGGCCGTTAAAACTCATTGTAGCTGATACAAAGGCATCTACAGCTCTTGAAATAACCACCTGTCAGGTCATCAGAGACCTGCTTACTCAGTGTTCCAAGACCAGAATTAAACAATGTGAGGCAGCGTTTAGTTTTTTTATGCTCTTCACTTCTGCAATAAACTCGCTGAAAACATGAAGCACACAGAATCTGTTGGCTCCTTTAAGTCAACAATTAAAACCTAGAGATTTGTTATGCAAACCTCAAATTTGGTCACAATAGAAGAAAACCATTGTTTAAGGAAGCCTATGAGTTTGTTAAAATGGTAAATTGTTTTATATGGCAATGTGAATATGTTTACAAGTAATCGTGATGAGCTGTATTTGCACATTTGCATTTTGGGTGCTCAGATATTCACAGCTGAATAATCAGAAAAACCATGCGCTTATTAGTGTTTCTAGTTTGACTAATAATTATGGGGATAGTTACATCTCACATGACTACCCTAATTAAAGGAGTCAGCTTGCCTTGGCTCATCTGCTTTTGTTGCTAGGGTCTGAACTTCATGCCACCGAGATCCCTGGGGGATGAACTAATGAGGATTAAGAAAAGGGTGGGCAGTAGACAGATGTTTCAGCCTAAATCTTACTGATCTGGTCAGAACTGTTGTTTGGTTGTGTGGGGAAAGAAAGGATATGATGATACAATGTACTATGAAACAATTTAACTGGAAGAGAGTGTATCTCTTTTTTTGTGGCTTGATCTCAGTACAATTGCTTGAGCTCCATGTTTGTATGTGAAGTGAGGTGTGTCCCAGTATTCAGATTGCATTCTTTGACTTTCTTAACTCAAGAGCAGACATGTTGAGGAATGTGTCTGGGACACTACAGTGGCCCCTCCATTTTTAATATAGTCATCTGTTTTTCTTTTTTAACCCATTTCTCCTTTCATCTTCCTTAGAACATGAACCAAAAAATGAGCTGCTTAGACACAACTTAAGCACGAGGAAGAATATTTTTTATGCTTATGGCTGTACAGTATATGTTTTTCATGTCGGTATTTAGGATAGATAAGTCCAACATCACAGACAGTCAGGACCTGTCTGTTCATGACTGATAAGGTGACTGGAAACAAGTTTCAGAAAATGACGTTGTTTGAAAGCTTTATTCAGAACAAAACTATTGTGCTTATCAATATTATTGCCTTCTTTTTAATATTGTAATGTTTATCAGCAAACAAGCCTACATTATCTGCCCATAGTTGTAATACTGAAATACTGTTAGTGATACTTTTGAAAGTGAAAGTTGATTGAAATGCCTGGAAACACTTGTTCTGTTTTTTCCCCAACTATTCTCAGGAAATATTCAGATCTGTGCCAGAGCACACAAAGCCAGTGCCAGAACCTGCTGCATCACTGAAATTTTAGGTCTTTTACAGATTAACCCCCTATTAGCAGTTTTGAGTCAAATTCACCTCAGTTGTATCTGTGCAGACGGAATTTTACCAATAATGATATAAACACAAAGGATCATAACTGAGCCAGGTTGCTGCATGATAAGAAGATGTTTGTAATTATGAAAACCACAGTGCTTTTGTGGTGTTCACAGAATCAGATAATTTTCTTATTTTTTTTAATTTTTATTTCTTTCCAGTTTGCCAGGGCTTCACCAATCGCGTCAATCTTATGGACAATAAAGAGGACCACTACCTGAACATGGTGAAAACCTACAGCAATTGTACTATTGTCCTGGAAAACTTGGAGATTACCCATGTAGATGAGCACCGTGACCTGTCCTTCCTCAAGGTAAAAGCCTACACTATGTTACTATTACATTTGAAACAAGATGTAATCCTTTCTACACTCTATAAGATGGATAACTTAAATATGAATAAAGTTTTCCAGCTTTAGGTCAGGTATTATTAATTTTTCAAACTGCCAAAATAATAAAGAATTTCTCCTCTGTTTTTGGTTATTTCTTCCCTTAAATCCATGATAGTTGTCCCCCGACCCTTAGGCAAAAGGTGTTTCTCACACAAGAAAATCCAGCTTCAACATCAGCGTTTTCCTCAACAGGACATATTCCAGATAAAAACCACTTTTTTCTTCAAGAATATCTGGCAGCAGCATTAGAGAGTGACCTGATATAAGTTGTTGCCAGTACAGATACAACTTCATAATTCATATATGGCAGTGCTTCCAAACAATAGCTCTTTATGTTTAACAAAAGTGCATTTTAAATTAACCTATCCCCTTTGGAAAGCAATAGATGCATAAAATGTCATATACAAATATTATTTAGATTATGTAACATTTTGTTTATGTTAGTAGTTAAATTCACTCAGTAAAACACATGATTGATAAAATATGGACTGATGTTTTCAAGTCTTTATTTCTTAATTATGCCAATTTTTCCTTTGTTTTACACCGAATAAAAACACAACATATAAGACTAAAATATTACATCAGACCAATACAAAAGACATTTTGAAAACCAAAATGGTAGGTTAATGAAATTTGTTTATTACCTGCTTTAGGGTTGCTTTCAAAAGATACGTTCAATCTGTCAAATTACCTTCATCCAAACACATTTTCTCATTTATTGAATGTGAGTGTGTATTTTACACTTTTTAGACTGATTTCTGCAGACTCTTCACAGTTGTAGTTGGCTAAAATCTGTGCAGAACAAGTGCTTATAATGATTCATTGTGTTTGTACAGCTCTGGTTAAAACTTTGTTCAAAGATCAGCTGTAACTGCAAGATTTTGAGCACGGGGGAGATGTGTTGTAGGACCACACACATTCATGGGCTTCAGGCTAGCCCACACAAGCGCAGAGTAAAATAGTCAGCAGATACAATACAGCAGTTTTAAGGGGAAACTTTTTAATGTCCCATTTGCGCCTTGTTCACTTTTCTCTGTGCAGATGTCAAAAACCAAATGTGTGCGAATCTGAGTTAAATGTATGAGTTAATGGATATCTCTCTTAGCGGTATTTTAACCCTGGATTAACATACTTGTGGACTAACTTTTAACTTTGTGCTGACAGTGAGAAAGATCTGCCAATCATAACAGAGCCACAAAACAAATCATGTTTTTGAAAGGAACAGTTATTGGAAATATTATGTTAATTGGAATTTATTTTTAAAATGTCAAACAAAAGAAATGCTCTCCTTCTTTCCAAGCAATATAAAACCTTGAACTCATGTTTAACAGATTCCCTGTGTTTCTTTGCTTTGTTCTGGGAGCATGAAAAAGGGTGTGCATTTATCAGATGCTTAAATGGGACAAACAAATGTTGAAATGTTAAAATTGGCAAACAAAAAAAATACATTGACCCTTATATGTTGCTGTGAAAACCGATTTGAAGATTTCTTCTTCTTTTGCTTTTTTGTTATTCTTGAAAGGTTGAGATCATCAAACAACTTTGTTGCCAACTAAAACCCCTTGATGGTTTTCTGGAAATATTTGGTGGACTCATAAGATAGGGTCTGAATTACAATTGTTTAATGATCAGAAACATTTAATGTGATAAAAATATCAAAAACTGAAGAAATTTAAATGAGACAAATTCTGCTCAAAGGTCATAGTCTTGATTAATCATTTTTTGAAGTAGTCGTCAACTAATTTAGTAGCGGATTAATCGATAATGGGCGTTTACAAATTCAAAAAAGGCCATTTGCTGAAAGAATACTCAGAGCAGAAAGGAATTGTACAATTGTATATACAACTTCTATTTACCATAAAAAGCAACTATACCACTTGAGACAAAACTCAAGTGGCATAGTTTTAGTTCCATCAGGTTCAAATTCTGTAAAAAATTATTTTCTTATTTTCTTACTTAAAAACAAATTTAATGATTTCTTTATTTTTAGTTTTAAATATATTTCAAATATTGTATAAAATAAGCTTAAGTGGTTAAATGAAAAATCCGCAGAATGTGCAGATTGTGATTAATCATCAAAATAATTGATACAATGATCAACTACTAAAATAATTGTTAGCCTCAGCCCTAATTTGTGTTTATATAAAAAGATAATAATTCTATAATAACTTCAATTATATTATTACCCACCATGTCTTCAGTTTTATTGATGTAGCTGAAAAAAACCCTGAATTGTCAGATCCTATATGAGGCTAACAACTAGGAGTCCATTTTTTTCTTTCTCCTCTCCACAGTCAATTGAAGAAGTGAGTGGCTACGTTCTGATTGCCCTCAACACAGCTTCTAGGATTCCCCTGGAGAATCTGCGCATCATTCGGGGTCACTCCCTCTATGAGGAAAAGTTTGCACTTTCTGTGCTTGCCAATGTTGATAAAAATACAGGTCAGGGATCCACCGAGCTACTTCTGACCAGCCTGACAGGTAGATGGAGCCCTAAAAGGATCATATATTTCATGACGTTATGTTTGACACTGAACAGTTAAGCATCATAGTTTGGATCTGCCTTTCGTGTTTGTTTGCAGAAATTCTCAAAGGAGGTGTTAAGTTTTTGAACAACAAGCTTTGTAATGTAGAAACAATTCAGTGGTTTGATATTGTCAATGCCGAAACTAAACCCACCATGGAACTTCCAGTGGCCGGAAACAACCCACTCTGTAAGCGCTTCCATTCACAGCACAAGGAAAAACAAGCAAAACCTCCTTTTCTGTTAATTTATGATATTTTTTAAGGTGAGATGTGACTTACTTTTCTTCTTACAGGTAACAAATGCCACTCAAGTTGTTACAATGGTTCATGTTGGGCGCCTGGTGCAGAAAACTGTCAGACCCGTAAGCTCTTGTTGATTTTTAAAAAAATTATTTGTCACATCAGAATCCAAACTATTCTATCCACTAAATTGTAAAATTGTGTATTTATAGTTTTATTCTTTATGTTTACACACACGCCATCATCATTTTAGTATTTCAAATATCTTAAGCATTGGAGGATTTGGTGTTTTTAAATGATTTCTTTATCAGAATAAGAAAAGGACCTCTTGTAAAGAGTAAACCCACTGTGTTTGTACCTGTGTCTTCTCCAGTGACCAAGCTGAACTGTGCACAGCAGTGCTCAAAGAGGTGCAAAGGACCTTCACCAAGCGACTGTTGCAATGAGCATTGTGCAGCAGGATGCACAGGGCCCACAGCCGCTGAATGCCTGGTGAGATAAAGAACACAACTAATGAATACACTCAATATTTCATTTAGTTCTATTCAATCTGGCTGAGAACTCTATTTAAAACTTAGTCCTGTCTTAGTAACCTCTGCTTTTATGATTGGAGATAATGATTTTGTTTTAATACCAGAGAGACTCATAACTGCTGATTAAATCTTTTTTTTTGGCAAGGCCTTGAGTACCAGTAAGTACCAGTATCTGCACACTCCCTCTGTACAGCTTTGAGAATTAAGCCAAGGCTATGATAGAGGAATGCAGTGTTATCATTAGGAAGGGGCTCTGTTTTGGTCCCGCTGCACTAGATGACTGTTGTTTGTGCTGCAGGCCTGTCGGGACTTTCAGGATGACGGGGTTTGTAAGGACTCCTGCCCTGGCCTTATGCGTTATGATCCCAACCTACACCAGCTGGTCCCTAACCCCCAAGGAAAGTACAACTTTGGAGCCACCTGCGTTAAAAACTGCCCACGTAAGAATATAGTTTTCAGTTTGTTTTCTTGTTGCAAATCCATCCATCCATCAATACATCCATCCATGTGGCTGTCTATAAAGTATCATTAAAATGTTTAATGGGGATAATTATCACTTAGCAACCCAAAATTAACTTTTTCAGAAAATGTGTATATTACTAGCCTGGCCACTGGCTTCCAATTCAATTCTGCTCAATTCTCATCTACCTTCAGAGCTCTCTCTGGGATTTCTCCTATTGAGCTTGATTCTCTGGTGGAATTTCAACTGGGCCAACAGAAGGAGAATTTGTGAACAATGACTGTGCTGTTTTAGAATTGTAGTTTGTTCGCAATGGCAGCGGAGGAAGTGAACGAAGTCCGTGTTGGCCATGTTTCCAAATATTGATTTAATATTAAGTGTTGCCTCGTTCAGCTCGGGATATCTCTCTTCGCAGTGGGGAATGATTGTTTACAGTGCACCCAAATTCCCGTAAATGTCATAGTTGGTGCAGATGTAGCACATCTCATATGTCATGGCCAAGCATTAGCATTTGGTTACAATTTAAAAACTTCAGCAGACTATCTGTATGAAGCAAATCATAGAACAAGGGCATGGCTTTTACCAGGCTCGTAAATTACACAAGTCCAACAAAAGATATTGATTCCAGGACCAGTTCACGCCTGCTGTGGCTATCCCTGTTACATTTTATTTTACCACACTGTTTCCTTCCTCTTCACTTTACATAAATTTTCTTAGACAAAACACTATGTAAACAAGCATCTTCTTTAACAACAACCTTTTCTGGCTTACTGTCCTTGTGGAGGGTGTCAGGTACTGTCTGCTGGACAACTGGTGAAATCAGCAGTAAATCCCTATTATTGTGCAGGCAGTAACAAGGTCACAACATAGCATCTTTGTATTAAAATCAGTTTCTGACTCCACTCCCATTTTTGCTTACATTGTGTGAAGAATGAAGTTTTTGTGTCTTTTCCTTCAGTAGTTCTCTGTGAAGCGCCACCACGGGTGATGGTGGCAACAGGTTTTTCAACTAGTTTGGGTCATTTGACACAGTGAACCCCAGCAGCTGAAAATGTAACATGTTAGAATTTTGGTCCCTAATCGAACCGAATATACTGGACTATCAGATGTGAAATCACCCTATAACACCTAGGATGATGCACCTTGAGGACCAGAGTTGGAAAACACTGTTGCAAACCACAGTATTAAGAAATAACAGAAATAAAGTCTTGCACCTGTTTACCCTAACAAAAAAGTTTGCATCTGCACTGAGATGGATACTTACTGGAAATAGAACTAGTGGGTTGCATGTGTAATACACATCATATGTGATAAGAAATGTTTTGCTTGTCGTGCATATACTAAACATTTGCTCATGTTGTCCTTGAGGGTTGTTAGACATTAAAAGGTGAGTTTGTTCAAGTTTAATAATAAACTATAGAAACAAGGAAAGAAAACTATTGTGCTTCACAGTGTGTTAATGCAACATCCCATCTTTTAGAAGTTTAACTTAATGCATGATTCAGTCCATGTGACCTACTAGATGTACCACCAGCTATGCGGTTGCTGCTCCTTAAAATCATCTACAGAATATTTATGTTTTCTGTCTTTTTTTTCTAATAGTCTGACTGTGTTTGATAAATGTGATAGTGTTGGCCTGAATAGCTCTATTTTTCAATTGTTCCAGATAATTATGTTGTGACCGACCATGGTTCTTGTGTGCGGACATGCAGCGGTAACACGTATGAAGTGGAAGAAGGAGGTATCAGGAAGTGTGCCAAGTGTAACGGACTGTGCCCAAAAGGTTCGAGGTTGAGCTTTTACTATCCAAATGAAGAAATGTTTCTGACAAAAATGCAGCAATGACTGTGGTGTAGTGATTAATGCTTCTAAAAAACATGTATTTGCATGTAGTCCTAAACATTTTATAGTTTTAGTGATTTCATTTTTTTTTTTAGCTAAAGCTGACTTGTATAATAATGTAATTAGAAGTAATTTATGACTAAGTATAACTAAGTTTAACCAACATACTTTGAGTGTCCTTCAAAGCACTACATAAATTTGATCAATTATTGTTGTTATTATTAAAACAGAAAATAATGACAAAAGTGAAATGTTTAAATTTTTATATCTGGAGCATACATCAGTGTTGTTGTTCTGACATGGATCTCCATCAACTGATATCTCAGTTTACCAGATTCATATCCAGTTGCTATAACAAATGCTTGAAAATAATGTCTTATGTGATTTGTGTTTTGGGGCTTTTAAATATCTCTGCTAGTTTTTCTTTATGAAAATAATGCTTATTTCAACACATTATTTGCTTTTTTAATTGTTTCACAGTGTGTAATGGACTTGGATATGGAGACCTGACTTACATACTATCTGTCAATGCCACCAACATCGGTTCCTTTAAAAACTGCACTAAAATAACTGGTGACATTACTATCCTTCGAACATCAATTCATGGGTAAGATCTGACCCTGCTCCGACATTTGATCTCAACATTTGTTCTCCTGACCATTTTAATGTGTTGTTATTGTTTGTTTTTTAAGTGATCCCTACACCAAAACGCCAAAGATGGAGCCAGCTCAGCTGGATGTGTTTAAAACAGTTAAGGAAATTACAGGTAAGATTATATAAGATGTGACTAATGCATGACATATTTGATGAACCTTGGACACCTTCATAATTAACAAATCATCTGTCCCTTCAGGACACCTGTGGATTCAAGATTGGCCGAAGAGCATGAGCTCGCTCTCGCCTTTTGAAAATCTAGAAATCATTCGGGGAAGAACAAAGCGGTATGTTTGTTGTAAAGACCCCCATGAATCCTCTGCTACTTTATCAAGATGGTGAAATTTGTTTATTACAACTGTTGTTTTAGATTATCAGTCATTCAGAGAATTATGAGACCTTGCCTCCTTTCCTATACCTGTTTAATTTCTTATCCCAGTGGACTCTTCATCTCTACAAAAACCTTAAAGGACTTGCACTTGGAATTTCATGTAGGCTACTATAAGAAATGATCAGAGGATGCCATTTTTATTTCATCCTTTTTTCGCACTTATATTTTGGGTAGTGGTAGCCGCAGCTTGGTTGTGACACTGCTCGATATCGACTACCTTGGCTTTCGGTCACTAAAGGAGATCAGCGACGGAGACGTGGTCATTATCAAAAATCACAACCTTTGCTACATGGATGACAGCCACTGGAAAAGGTTCTTCAAATCAGGAGGCCAAACTGCAACAGTCAATGAAAATGCAAATGCTACCATTTGTGGTGAGATTTATGTTGCTTTTCATGCATTTAATTTTGCAATGAACCAACAAATTTCAAAAGTGGGGCAATTATCAAGAACTCTGTTTAAAATTTTACATCTGGTTTTAGTCCTGAGGAATAAGACCTGTGACAGGAAGTGCACAGCAGACGGCTGCTGGGGCCCAGGCCCGGACATGTGTTTCGCCTGCCGTGACCACAGCCGCGGCGGGAGTTGTGTTGACTTCTGCAACATCCTGGAGGGGTAAGGGAAGAATCTGGGCTTGATTCCTTTTTAAGAATTGAAATCTGCTGTCCTCTATTTCAGACAAACAGTCTGAAACATCAGATCTCAGTGGGAGATAGTTCATTTCTTCAAAATCTGTTGTCATACCATGAGTATTTCCAGACTATGTCATTAGATAAATTAGAGGATTATTGAAAGAAAGCTGAAGATCCAGGGTATTTCTGGAGTTAAATCTCCAGAAGATGTAAGACAAACATTGTTGGAAAAATGGCACATAGCACTCACATCTGTTTATCTTTGGAGATATTTGTCAAACATTGAATCTTGACATGCTTACAGTTTAACTTGGCCCTCCAAAAAGCAGATCAAATGAAGCTGTTTGAATTGAAGCTGCCCTGCAGCAGCAGTCTGTCGGCTTTGTTAATTTTGTTAAAAAAAAATTTGCAGCGAGCCACGGGAGGCGGTCATGAATAAAACGTGCATGGAGTGTGACCCTGAGTGTCTACGCATGAACGGGACAGCAACCTGTCAGGCGCCGGTATGTATATTTTGTGCAGTTAAGGAAAAGACACTTACACTTAGCACATTTGTGAACATAATTGATGAACATCTTAACATTAATGCTGCATGAAATCCCTTCCAGAAGTGTCAGCGATTTCTCCATCAGCGGCAGCTTTAGCAGATCATCCTGCAGGGCAGCCGCAAGACATGTTATGTTTGAAGGAGGGGTGTGACTGTGAGATGAAGTTGGCTAACTGTTTGCTTTTTTATTCGCATAATCCTGTATGTTGATTAAAACAAGTTTAGGCCTCTACTTTTTTTTAAATATAACAGGGGAAATGTATGCCATCATTGTCAACAACAGAAATGCTGACTGAGTAAAGATGCTCACCTGTGGTATTAAAATGTTAAGATACTGCAATCCTGTGCAGAAGATAAACATAGCGCCTTAGAAAATTATCCACACCTCTGGAAGTTTTTCACGTTTTCTCACATTACAGCCACAGTCTTCAGTATGTTATACTTGGATTTTATTTGACAGAGCACTGCAAAGTAGCTTATAATTGTGAAGTGGAAGAAAAATTATACGTGGCACTGGCATCCATTTGAGGCCGTAGCATGTGGAATGAAATTTTACTGCAATTACAGCTGCAAGTATTGTAGATGTTCAAAGTCTCTAGCTTTGAACATCTAGAAACTTGATCTTTTGGCCATTTTTTTTTCCTATGTTCATTTCTTCTCTCAGTCTCTGTCTGATGATTTTTTTTTTGGAGGGTGTTTCTCTAGACTGAAAAACGAAAATAGTTGAACCAACTTAATTGAATTTCTTCAATTGGTAACAACTGATTAAATTAAGTTTATCCAACTTAATTTATTAAGTTGGTTTAACTTGACAAATTTAAGTCAGTCATACTCAAATCATATAGTTTACTTCAAATAAATAAATAAACTAATAAAGGATCTTTTTTTAAGGTATTTTGGCTTAGGTTGCCTTTATTTGACAGTAGTTAGACAAGAAAGTGGGTAATGACAGAGGGGGAAAACATGCAGCAAAGGTCATCAGTACTGGAATCAAACCTGTGACACACGTGTCGAGGATTAAGGTCTCCTTATGTGGGTTGTTCTCTGTCCTGCGCCACCACAGCACTCTGGTTGGTACAGGATCTGTCCCTGGTGAAGCTTGGTCATGACTTCAGACATAGGATACGAACATGACATTGAACTTAATTGTTTCAAATAAAATCTAAGTAAAAAGTTCCTTGAAGTTAAAAATCTGTAACTTTTAAGTTAATTCAACACAAAAGAGCAAGTTGTCATCACCATTTAATACCAAAAGTATTAAGTAGGATTAATGTAAATAAGTCCATAACATGAACTACAGCCCAAATGTATTTTCATTTGGCCCAGTACCGCATTACTGGGCTATTCTAACATATGAATCTGTTTTGATCTAATCTATTCCTTTATAGGACTGTCTCTGTCTGGTGTCTGCTTGCTACACCTGCAAGATTTTCCTCCAGGACTGATCTGCGTTTAACTCGATCCTTCTTCTTATGAACTCAGGCCAATATATGTTAAAAAGCCTCCCTGCCAACACCATCTTGCATTCTTAATTTTTTGGGGTTATCAGATACATATATATATATATATATATATATAAAAAAAACACTTTAAAACATTTTTTATTTTCCTTCAAGGGGAATGGATTTTGCAAACATTTTCCACATTTATTAGGATGATAAATGCATCTTCCTTTTACGAATTATTATTGTAATATTTGACAATATAATATTTGCAGCAATGGTCATTAGAGTTGTAAATATGAAAAGTATGTTGTTGTTTTTTTTTTTCTTCCAGGGTCCTGGAAACTGTACAAAGTGTGCCAACTTTCAGGATGGACTGTACTGTGTGCCCCGTTGTCCTCAAGGCGTGCCGGGAGAGGGTGACACCTTGGTGTGGAAATACGTTGATGAGAAACGAGTGTGCCAGCTCTGCCACAAGAACTGCACCAAGGGGTAAACACGGTTGACACCAGAGAGCTGAACATTACATTTCTGAGTTGAAAATGTTTGTTTGGTGGAACAATGACATGAATCTGAAAAGGTTCAGCTAAGTTTACAGAAGTCAGGAGATTTTATTGGAGGCAAAATTAAAAAAACGGATGAGTATGTTGGTATGTTTTTCCAGATATTGTTGCCTTCTTCATTTGAAGTCTCCATTGGTTTCCCTTTTTTATTGTATTTATTTATTCTCTAGCTGCAGTGTTTAATTTTAGTGGTCTGTAGTCCTTTGTGGAGCAAAACCATACTGATACAAATCTGAAATGAAAGCAAGCCAAATGTTCCCTGTGATATACAATCAACACTGAGCCTTGGTGGTATATGGATGAGTGAGAAGGAAAATGGGTCTGACATACCTTCAGACCACTGAGAGCAGTCATGTTACTGGGTCTTTTGTGTGTGTCTTGTAAAGAAAGAAGAAACTGATACATATTTCTAAAACATTTCAATAGCTTGGAAATGTGGAAATAAATAGTTCCCAGCTGAACTGAGTGATTTATGAATCCATTCAGAATATTTAGTCTGTGTTAAATATTTTTGCTGGCAGAAGTAAAGAAGACTAGGACATGTAGCAACAGTCTTAGGTTTTTGATGGTTACCGCCTGCAAAGCCTGGTTTTACTTGATGTTGTTGTGCTTATGGACCATATTTTCATTAGTTTTGTTGTGTCTTCAGGTGTGTGGGACCAGGTCCTGAAGGTTGCCAAGGTGAAAGGTGAGCTTACATTTGACTGAACGCGTTTGAGCCATTCACAGTTTGAATGTTACTGTGTAAGTGTGGCGTAGGACAAATGGAAACACAATGAACTCATTTAAAAAAATAAATAACTTGATTAATTTGAACCTTTTTAGTCAGAATTAGTTAGGTGTTTTCAATCAATAGGAAAAGGTTATTGAACAAAGTGTAAAAGTATGGAGAACTATGCAATCTGAATACTTTTTTTCCCAGTAGCAAAATGTTGTCCTTTATTCCATCTACCTTCCCCATGTATTTCTATCCTTCCTCAACCCCTTTTTCTTTTTTCATTTTTCCTCATGTTCCTTTGTTCCATTCTCATGTTTTTTCTTCTTTTCTTCCTTTCTTCTTTTCTACCTTTTTTCTTTCGTGTGTTCCTTTGTACCTTCTTTCCTTTTTTTTTGTCCTTTGTTTCTTCTTTCCTTTCCTCCTACTTTCATTCCTTCCTTCCTATCTGCAATAATTAAGGAAACTTAATTATTTTACAATCTGAAATTAATTTAAAGGAGGTTGAACTCCGAAGAACTGAGTTTGTAAAGTGTATTGAATTTTTATATAACATTTGTTCAGGAACCTTGATAGAATGGCAAACATTTTTTAACCACTACATTTAATTTATCAAAGTTTTAACTTCCAAAAAGAAGTTGATTGATTTTGTACTATGACTCAAACAAAGCAGATCTCTGAAGACCACCAAAAAATAAGTAGTCAATCCTCATCAGGCTGGAAAATGTTACTAATTTATCTCTGGGATCTGTTTGGATTCCAACAATCCACAGTCAGACAAGTTGTGTACAAATGTGGGGAAACTCGAGATCGTTCTCTGACCAGAACTGGTTTACCAACGACTATCGGTCACGTCATGAAGAAACCCAGTATAACTTCTAAGAAACTGAGCAGTCCTTTCCCATTTTGGCTAAGATTTAAGGGCGTCATCTTGTGAACACTGAGCAACAATGGTGTTCATGGAAAAGCTGCATGGAAAAAGCTGTTGTCTGCCAAAAAGGCAAGCCTTGCTACCTGTGTGCAGAATGTCACAGGAACTGTGCTCAAGGTGCTGGACATTAAACTGAACTACTTTTGAGAAGAAGCAGGAAAACCATAAGCACACAATTCGTGCAATAGAAGACAAACTAAGCTTTTGTGGTGACTGAGTCAATGCTATAATTTCAAGCCAAAAGAAATACTGTAAAGAGACAAGAACAGACCAATTTTTGTAAGTACAAGCCAACCCAATCTGGAGTCAAAAGAATAGGCATTGGAATGATCTCTTCAGCTCACCACAAAGGTTTTCAATTAGATTTAAGCCTCTGGACTGAGATTGCCGTGAGGAAGGGTGACTTTGTGTTTTCAGCTTAGCTTTAGTAATTATATGCCTGGAAAAAAATTTCAAACAAAGTTAATATGAATTTATTGTACTGTAATAAAAGAATAGTTAATTTTAATGTTGTTTTTTCAGCAGGCAACAAATTCATTTCCATCTGTATAAAATATATTTGTATCAGTTTTTCTGGTACAGTTTATCTACTTTTTCTTCTCTCTTGTGTCCTCATGTATGTTAGTGTTCTTTATATTTATATACTTACATATTTTTATATATATTTCGGAAAGGCCTTCAGGTCTCTCCATAATTGCAGCTGGGGTTGTTGGTGGGCTGCTGGCAGTTCTGATCGCAGGCCTCTCTGTCTTCGTGCTCCTACGCCGCCGCCACATCAAGAGAAAGAGGACAATGCGCAGACTGCTCCAGGAGAGAGAGGTAAGGAGAGACAGCTTAAGCTCAAAGAACAAATTCACAGGTTTTTTTTTTTTTTTTTTTTTCTGGTCATGTTTTCATGGGTCCCACTCCCTCCATGCAGCTAGTTGAACCTCTCACTCCGAGTGGACAGGCACCAAACCAAGCTCTCCTGCGGATACTGAAGGAACCAGAGTTTAAGAAAATTAAAGTGCTGGGATCAGGAGCCTTCGGTACAGTTTACAAGGTAATTATAGGTTTGGCTTGCATAATGGCTTATTGTAAAATAGAAACTCAAGTGCTGAGCAATTTTGAAACTCTGTTACTCCGTCATGCTGACTTTTCACAGATCAACATGTGTTTTCGATTTTTCAATTACAACACATTTTTAACTTGCTACATCATGCATGACTGGCTTCGCTGTTTCTGTCATAGCTGTTGCTCTAATCACATTTGGAGATTTGTATTTAGGACACAAAAATCTGCGCTTCGGACTGTCTGTTTATTTCCATCCTTAATTAAGAGGTAAATCCTCTAATAGAGGACAGATAAGTCATATACAGTGTGCATGTGTGTATTTCGGTGTTTGTAGGACTGATTAGAATGTCAGTGAAGAGTTAATTTATTTCAGTAATGCCTCTGTAAATGGGAAACTGGGAAAGAATCTGTGTTTTATATCTACAAAGGGATATTTCAAGCTTTTATTTCAGATTTTTTTGATGATTATGGCTTACAGCTACTGAAGGTTCAAAATTCAAAATTTTAGAATATTTCTGAAGAGACCAATGAAGATATTTTAATAAAGAGAGTTGAGGAAAGCTTCAGGTGACGGCTGTGCTGTTTAATAAAACACATTGGATCTGCAACAGCAAGTGGCTCAGTTCCCCAAAACATCACAAAATGAGCACCTTCTTCCTGCCACACTTTATTCTTCCAGTCAACTTTCTAAATTCAACCCTATGTGTATAGCCTGATTCTTTGTCAATGAGCTTTTGTGACTTCCTCTCCTAATAGTTTGTCAGTGATGGTCTGCTGGACAACTATCAAGAATCTTCCCATAATTGTGTGGGGCATGACAAAATATTTCTGTTGGTTGTATATATCAGTTTGCATGCTATGACTCTATAATATGAGTTTTTTCTAAACAGTTTGTGGGTTGTTGTGATTAAAAAGTAAATAAGTAAGTTAAAATTTCCAAAATATTGCAAACAAAACTGAAAACTGTTGAGAAAGCTTTTAAATGTCCATGTATACAAATCTTTATAATCACTTTGTCCATTGTATAATATTCCTGTGTCTCTTGACATTTCAAGCAAAGAAAATGATACAACAGAAACACTGTGTTCTTGCAGGGTCTTTGGGTCCCAGAAGGAGAGGATGTGAAGATCCCAGTGGCTATCAAGGTTCTGAGAGAGGCCACATCGCCAAAAGCCAATCAAGAGATCTTGGATGTAGGTTCTCTCATTTTTTCTGCGGGGGTGGGGGATTGTGGTCTTCAAGTTGAAGGAGGTGTTTGGGATAAGAGACATTCACTAAATGTGGTATTTTCCTCATCTACTTTGATTGTGCCCGAGTTTTTAATTGAAAATGAAAGTGAAAGGAAATATCAAAATGTTTTTTGTGTCATGTAAAAAACAAGGATGAGGTTAGGCTTTTATTTATTGCTGTGAGCTGCTGTCAGCTGATTGCCGTAAGAACTTCAATTTATCTGGGAGTTTATAGCAAACCCAGACAATCTTTTTAAGCTAATGAGGGCTTGTTTTCTTTGCAATAAAGTGTGTCACATTACACACAGAGTCTCTTGTGGAGTTTTGCGAAATAGGATTCACTCATTGGAGGGCAACATGTAGGCGTTGGTGTGTAATTAAGAAGATGAGGTGCTTGGAAATGAAATGCAGCTTTGAAGCCGCAGGCTGTTCTAGTTCACCTTTACAAACAGAAAAATCAGTGTCTCAAATCTTGTGTTATGTGGTCATGCTGCCGGGTTTTCCTTGTGCATAAATCCTGCCATGTACATGAATTCACATCAAAGTCTAACTCTGGGGTATGGAGACAAAAAAAACGATTAAGATCTTTGAAGACTCTTTTTTTATCTTGCTGTCAAATAGGGGTTTATTTACTGAACAGCACTGACACGCAGTAATAAGCATGAAGAAAATATTTGGCCTGCAATTATTACAGCAGTGACGGGGAACATACCAAGTAAAGCTTGGTTTAAAGTACTGTTTGCTCACGTCTCCATGCGAGAAGCAGAAGCCATTTTTTTTCTTCTTTTTTTTGTGCTGGCTATCCATTTTTTTTTTTTCTAAAGCAGCTTTTCTGGTATGATGACTGAGAGTTTCCACTCTCAGGCAATAAAATAGAGCAGGCTGTGTGTGACCGCTGCTAAGAGACTTATCCCCCAACACTCTGTATCGCACAGATGTTTCTCAAGCTATCAGTTGCTTGGATAAACATGTACATTTCTACCAGGGGTTCTGCGAAATGGCCTTCAAGACACATAATTCTTTTTGCTGTGTTTTTACAGTGTTGTTTCAATCTTAAAAAAAACAGATACAACATGCAATATGTTCACGTGCCTTATAGGAAGCTTATGTGATGGCCAGTGTGGAACACCCGCATGTGTGCCGTCTGCTGGGTATCTGCCTCACCTCAACGGTTCAGCTCATAACCCAGCTGATGCCATACGGCTGCCTGCTGGACTACGTCAAAGAAAAAAAGGACAATATTGGCTCCCAGCACCTGCTCAACTGGTGCGTTCAGATAGCCAAGGTGAGCGAATCACTTTTTATTTTACTTTTTTGCTATTTATATAAAACAATGCTTCACCCACCAAATTGAACTTTTGTTAAAAGATTTCCTCTCATGCCTTATTTCACTCCTGGTTTGATTAAAGGGTATGAACTACCTGGAGGAGCGCCACCTAGTGCACCGTGACTTAGCAGCCAGAAACGTCCTGGTCAAGACTCCTCATCATGTCAAGATCACTGACTTTGGGCTGGCCAAACTCCTCAACGCAGATGAGAAAGAATACCATGCAGATGGAGGAAAGGTCGGTTAGGTCTTAAAGGCGCAGTGTGTTATTTTTGTTGTTTTTTATTATGTTGGGATTGGGCCATCGATGGCACCACGTTAATCATTTTAATTTGATCAAAGTTATTAAACCTTTTCATGTTCATGTTTTTGAAAAAAATTTAATGATAATGTAAAAAAAATAATAAAAGATATCTACACAATATCAGGAATGCAAGAATACGAAGTACTTTCAAATACTCATACGCTACAGGCTAAAAGTTTTGAAACATGATTATATTTAATACAAAATTAAGATTGATTCATTGGTATATTTTGCAACAAGATAAACATGACTATTATATCAATCTAGAATGTGTTTTCTGAACAATTTTTAACATTTTCAGGGACTCTTGTCCGTACTTTTTTAGTAACCTCCTCTGACTTGAAGAGCATCATGGTATTCATATTAAAATGCAAACTGTAATTTTTTACGTACTTTCGCACTTTAGTTGTGACTCAGGAAAATCTTCTTGGCACTTTTTCCTTTTGTAAAATTAATTTTTTAAAGATCTCGTAGCATCATTATACTTACAGATAAATTAAGAAAAACTGTAATTTATTGAAAGTAAAATCCAATTATCCAGTCAACATCTCCCAAAATTTGTGAAACTCATTTAGGGTTTTTTAAGAGAAGCAAAAAGCTAAAGTTGTGTCCTATATTGAACTTCCTTTGAGACTTTTGACCTCTAGAGCAGAGTTAGGTTTACTGAAACTTACAAATAACCTCATTCACTTCGTTTATTGTTAAATATCTGGCAAACTGGCTCTAAAAGCTTTCTTACAGTGGAAACTGTTTATAAGTTATTCACTTTCTTTAATTTTTTATTTGATAGATATGCTGCCATATCTAAAAAAATCTTTTTATTTTGGTTTAGTTTTGGAAATAATTCAAGAAATTTGGTCAAACATCCAATCTTGTCACATCTTCAAAGCATGTGTCATTTCAAATGCTCTCATATTATAGTTCCTGTTTGTGTTGATTTGATAAGTGACTGAAGTATATCCAGTAATCAACTGACTTTCTTATGCTTTCTACCCATTTTTGTTCTTTAGGTACCAATAAAATGGATGGCTCTTGAATCAATCCTGAACAGAACTTACACTCATCAGAGCGATGTCTGGAGCTATGGTAAGAATACCGTAATGCTCTGTATTTAAGCAAACACTTCAAGTGCCCCAGATTGAGCTTTGAATAGCTAAAACAGCTGAGCCTGTGTGCTTCTCCTGAGTACTAATGACAGACTCACTGAAAAACATTGTTGAATAAAGTGTTTTAGCAGCAAGGAAAGCATAGAGCAGATTCTATTTCACACTGGATGTTGAATTTTGAGCTTTTGAAGCTGTTAAACATTTTAGAACACAATAAAAAGGGGATATTTCTCTCCAGCATCTGAAACAGGTATTACACACACAGCAGCAGGTTCAGATGGATGATTTTACATCAGAGTATGTCGTTATCTCATCCCACTCAGATCATTCCTTCACTTCAGGACTGAACATACGGCGAAATGCCTCCACACACATACAGTGAAACCAAACACAGTGAGGCTTTTTTAGAGCAGGGCTGCTTTCAACATTTCCTTTCCCGAGGGTTTGATCGCACCTCCCGCTCAATCTGGCAAAAACATCAGCAAACCCTGGCAGAAGTGATCGACTTCCTTTCCTCCTTTCTTCCCCCCTCTTTTGGTTCCTCCAGCCCTGCAATGCATCCTGTCAACTCCCACTCCAGCATGTGGAGCCAATTTGTCCATGTTTTGATAGCATGTGATATTTGAGGAGCGTACATCCTGTCAACTTCTGTTTCTTCTCCTTTATTGGGGGCAAAAACAAAAGTGAATGACAGCTCATTGCCCTAACATTTACCAACTGCTTCTCGCGTCTGTGTCGTAGGTGTAACCGTCTGGGAGCTGATGACGTTCGGGACCAAACCATATGATGGGATTCCAGCCAGTGAAATAGCCGGAATCCTGGAGAAAGGAGAGCGCCTCCCTCAACCACCAATCTGTACCATAGATGTCTACATGATCATGGTGAAATGTAAGCACTTCCTCTTGAGGTTCTATTTACACAACTTTAAAAAAGTACGGTAATCTTTTTCACATTACAAGCAGAAGAATGCATTTATTTATATGATGGATCAACACCAAGTAGTGCATACATTTGAAGAGGATCAAAAATGGCACATTGTTTTTTAATATTTTTGCAAATAAAAATCAGAAACCAATGGCTTTCAGATTTCAGATTATTCTTAACATTATACAATACTTTGTGTTAGTCTTTGACATAAAGTGCTGTTAAAATATATTGATTCTTGTGTTTGTAAAGTGAAAAAGAAAACATTAAAACATTGCAGTTACATACTGGCGTTTTTGTTGACCCTGGTGATCAATAAGTTGGAATTTTTCCAACTTCAAATCTTTATGCTTAAAGTATAACATTAATTATCTTTACGAATGTGTCTGCACAGGTTGGATGATTGATGCAGACAGCCGGCCTCATTTTCGAGAACTAATAGCCGAGTTCACGAAGATGGCTCGAGATCCACCCCGCTATCTTGTCATTCAGGTAAAAATGTACCTCACCTCTCAGATTTGCTGTAAGTCTGCTGAAGGACTTTACTGGTGTGTTAGAGCGACTAAGGCATATTTCTTTTTCAGGGCGATGACCGCATGCATCTGCCGAGTCCAACGGACACCAAATTTTACCGCAGCCTGATCAGTGGGGGGGACCTGGGTGATGGTGTAGATGCAGATGAATACTTGGTGCCACAGCACAGCTTCTTCAGCAGCCCAAGCACCTCCTACACCCCACTGCTTCACTCCACGGTATGTTCTTCCATGTGCAAAATGCAGTGACAAGTTGTGAAGCTATTTCTCTTTCATAAAAGCAACATTCATATTACTAGAAGCATATACATTCTCAAAAGCAAATCCTATTGAAATATTTCTCCCAAATTCGCTCTGATATTTGTGAAATATCTGGCCACATTACTGCTTAATTTTGCAATTATTTTTTACTTTGAAAAGAACATGCTGTTGCACATCTGGTCTTATATGAAGCAAAGCAATTATTGACACGGATGAAAGGTTTAGTAATGCCATAAATGATGTATTATACCTGCAAGTTCTTTGAAAGCAGACAACTGATTCCCAGTACCATTAAGAACTGGGGCCTTTCTGTTCTCAGGTTCAAAATATCAAAGTTCTTATCTTCAAACAAGTTCTTCAACACTTTTGCCTTATGAATTTGCTCCATTGTGCTGGAAAATACCCTTATAATTGTTACATTGTTTTAGGTTTCTTAGAAGGCGTTGTGATCCAATTTATTTGTGGCAGAGCTCTTAAACAGAATTATGAATAAGTCTATTGGAGAAGAATCAGCTGCACACATGGATTTTTTACTGTTAGCACCACACAACATTTAAGGCAGTTTTATCTACAAATGGTTTTCCAACTGTCAAAAATAATCAGAAGTAGGATCCATCAAATGAACAAACTCCCTGCCAATTCTCAAATATCTGGGTAATTCCTGTACAGTTTCAGGCTGTGCTTGATATATATATATTTTTGGACAGAAGTGTTTTCTTTCAGCCTCACTTTGGTCCAAAAGTCTTTTCCAGATTGTACAGCCAGATTCACCAAACCGCTACAAATGTTGCGCAATCTCTGCACTGGTGGCAAATCTTTCTGAAGATCTCACCTTCAACTTTATGATAGTGAATAAAATTGAAGGTGTTCCATAACATGTACTTTTCTTTGCAGCATTTTTGAATTAATTTTGTATTGTTATTTTATTTTATTTTTTTGTGCATGGTTCCATCTTGATGCATAGTAAAGTTGGCAACATGCTTTTTGGACACAACTGTTAACATAAAAGGGTAATAAAGTCAAGCACATTTAAGTATTGTTTATATAAATTGGTCTCCTAATAAAATTGATGGACCCTTTAGTAGTTCCAATGTTGTGCTTTAAATGTGGATTTAATTAAAAATAAGAAAAATTGGCATATTTATTTAGTTTGAGAGCAAAAATGCAATAAAAATATCTTATTTGTACAAAGTGAATTTTTACCCTATTTAAGCTAACTGCTAACTATAACTAAACATCAAGTCAATCTGGAAAATGTTTTTAAAGAAATGTAAACAATCCTGAAAAGAAAAAAAAACCCCACTGCACATCAATTTAATATTTTTTGCCTTCCACAAGATGGCACTGTTTTATGCAAAATCTAACCTAATCTACTGCGTCTTTATGTGCATTTTGATGCACAATTCTGTACCTGATATTCATTAATACTGCTCTTCCTTTAAAAATATTTAAATAAAAGAAGTGCAATGAGCTGGTTCATCATAATTACCTGTGCAAATGGACACTGGGGCCTGGAATGACCTTGTAATAGTTTTTTTTTTTCCTCATCTCTTTTTGGTTCAAAACTACAATGTCTTAAGTCACAAGTAGCACACATTTCCTTTCTTATATTTTAAAATCTTGAAGGAAAAAATAACATATAAGCAGAAATCTGAATGGGTGGGTAAAAGAAAGAAAACTAGAATTCAGTATCAGCCATAAAAAAACATGGAGATGTTTTCCATCGCCAACATGATTGGTGCATCTCATTCAACATATTTGCTTTGAATTTGTGATCATTTGTTTGGATGTTAGTAATTCAAATCAACTATTGAACCTATTTATTGATTTGATCTGCATGGTTAATCAAAATAAGACATGAGCAAATCAATCAGCCTGAGACTTACAGTGGACAATTATTTAACATCTCAGATTGGCGATCGACAGTTCCAACACTAAGAAGTCTCACTCTTTTTCTGTCCTGTTCAGTTTATGCTTCAAAAGTTAAAAAAAATACCATTTTTGATCTATAAACATATCAACTAACAATATCTTCTTTGACCTTCTTTTGTTACGTTTAATAAAGAGTAGTTGATTAGGATGATCTTGAAGTAGCTTGATGCGGTCAAGTGTTTAAAATTGAAAAGTTAACAGGGCTACTTTCACTGTGTTTTTGGAAAAATCTGATTTCTGCAGAAATCATTACTCTGTAAGTCAGAATGAAAAAGTCATATTATTGATTCCCCTTGATATTTCATCTCAAGGGGATAAAAATATCTTCTACTTACCGTAAGTCAGCAATAAAAAAAAAAACCATCAGCATCTAAACTAATCATGGAACTGGAGCCAGTGAAATTGGAAAAGCGGCCAGCGTTACCTGGATTGACCCACATTGGCAGCAGCCGCCCTCACTCTGACAGCTCTCCTGGCCTGATCTCACCCACATGGCGTCCTCCAGCTGCCTCACACCCACGTTTCCTCCCAGATGACTTTTTGATTGATAAGGACCTTCTGTGTAGGCCATCAGTGGGCCAGACTCTTCTACCTGGAACTGTTGTCAGCCACCAGTCGGTTCATGTGAGCTTTCAAGCTCGATTAACTTTGCAGACAGTCAGGAGGACTGCAGTAAAACCTCAGTGAGAGCCTTCTTTTGTTATGTCACTCACTGTTAGGCAGAAATGTTTTTCTGCTTCACTGTGTTTAATTTCCTTTTCTTGTTGAAAGTAATTGCATTGTCACACCTGTCATTCCCATCTTCATTCTTGCTTCCTTTTAAGCGTTTACAGTCCAGACAGATACAGCAAGGCTTGGCGGATAAATTTATGTAAATCTGCTTTGTGGATTTTTAGTTTGATCTTTGTGTTTTCCTGAAAATGCTAGTTTGCCTTTTTATAATTTAAGTAAAAGCACATCATTGTCGTTAACCTTTCTGTCCCCTGAGAGACTTTAAAATAATTCACAGCAAAGTGATGGTATACAGTGGAGACATAAAATACAAAATAAGAAAAAAATTGTTGGGATCAAAAGTGAAAGAAAAAACATAGAATACATTATATGAGAAATTAATTGGATATTTATTTTTTTTTCTGTTTCAGAGCACTAATAGCAGCATAGGGATGAGCAAAAACAGAAATGGCTTAATGGTAAGCAAAAACTGAACTTCAAATTCCTTAATAATTGTGCTTACTTCCTTGTGTTATCTGTTCGCATTACTTTTCAATTGGAATTGTGTCAGATTACTGAAAATCTATGTCTTTTGTTTCAGAACGGAGTCCCAAGCAGAGACGGAAGTATGGTTCTCCGATATATGCCTGACCCCACAGACAAATTCCTGGACGAGGCCTTCCTGCCGGCTCCAGGCGAGTATTTGCCTTTTAAATGTGAACCTCCTCAATGTCTGTAGATTCTCTGCAGAGCTTTCTCCATGTCCTTCAGTTTGACACAGTAAAAACTGAGACATCTAGTGGTGAGGAAAAAGGACTGAAAATGCCTTTTATGATAGGCTTACTCTCTTTTGTTTTTTGCATTTACTTTGATTAAAGAGAAATTGAAAAATACAAAGCAATGTGCAAATCATTTTTCAATAACTCTAGCAGTTTTTTATGAATAGAAAGGAACGTCTTTGAATGGCTCAAATTTCAAACCTAAATCCAATGGAGAATCTCTCACAAGACTTAAAAACTGCTGTTCACAGTTATTCTTCATCCAATCTGAGTGAACTCAATATATTATGGAATGAAGTATAGGCAAAAAAATAAATCTTTTGTGTATGATTTGTATGTGATATGTACTGATAGAGGTGTACTCTAAAAGATGTGTGCTTGTAATAAAAGAAAAAGGGTCTATAGTTACACACAATTATGGACTACTTCATGTTAATCTATCACATTATAGTTCAAGAAAATACGTTACTTTAAAGTTTGTTGTTTTAACAAGACAAAAGTGGAATAGCATTCTCGTGCAGCACCCTGACAACAAGCAGCATCATCTTAATGGTTTATCTAATAAGATCCCTTTGTTTGTCACTGAAAATATCTTTCCACTGATTGTCATTTCAGCTAAAAAAGGAAAAACTATAAAATGTATCGATTCTTTTTTTGTTTGTTTGTTTGTTTGTTTTTTTCTGCAGACTACATGAACCAGAATGGAGTCTCCAATGTGATAAATCCCGTCTACCAACATTCAGGTCCACCTCGCACCCTTCTTCCAACCATCTCTTCAGATGATACAGAGTCAGAGTACCTGAACTACTTTAAGAACGGAGCCAATGGACCTGAATACCTCAATGAGCTCCCATCCTCCACCTCCCTACCCCTCAACTCCAACAACACGCCCATCGGCGGTCAAAACTACAGGCCTCAGAACAGCATGGACAACCCAGACTACCAACAGGATTTCACTCCCACTTTCAAGACACACACAAATGGACACATACCAGCAGCAGAGAACGTAGAGTACCTTGGTCCGGACTGAGGAAGAAAATTGAATAAATCTGTGAATAAGAGTCTGTTCTTTTTTCATCCTTTGGGAAAGTTATTCTCTGTGGCTGGAAACTCAATATGTTGTACCATCAGTGAAAACATATGCAAGAGTTTTTTTCTCTGCACCAAACCTAAATGACTTTTCTCGACTGAAAACAGGATAGCAAAGGGGTTAAATGTGTCTCAGTCGACCTTTGAACTGCTGCTTCTAACTGTGAAGGAAAGCTGCAGAATGGATTGGAATCGTTGTTGCTTGAAACTGAACAGCTCGACCCAACATGACAAGTTGTACACATATTGCTGTAGACCTGTGTTGGACTCAAAAAGTTTTCAGTGAGGAATTCAACCAGATGAGAGCGAGTTTTCTTTGAAGCAAGCACTACTTTTAGGCTTATGGAAGTCCAATTCAGTGAGAAATAAAACCTTACGTGTAAAATGTAGAATCAGTGTGAAGCTTCTGTTCTGAAACAGTTTGGTGTTCATTAAACACTGAATATGTGAACAAATACAGCTGATGGGACTGTGGTGGTTTTCACATTGATGTTTTGTGGCTCATAATTTGCAGCACTTTGTAGTGTATATATATATATATATATATATATATATATATATATATATTTTTTTTTTTTTTTTTTTTTTTTTTTTATAAAAAATTTANTTGCATCACTTTGTAGTTTATATATATATATATATATATATATATATATTTTCTTTTTTTTTTTTTTTCCCAGATTTGACAGAGTGCTTCCCTACAACAATTATCTATAAAATCAGTGCCTGTCTTTATTTTTATGCTTGCCAAACACAAGCACAAAAACATCTGTTTTTATCCCAGATGCATTTTGTTTTCTGTCTGAATAATGTTTATAAAAGGCTGGGTGAACTGTCTGCGGCCATGCGAGTGTAATCTTTAGCTGTAGCATTTCATTGTGTGGTATTTTAAATAATGAGACTGTGTAAAAAAGATTACAAAAGTCTGTTTTTTATTTGTTTTATAAGATAGATGTTTCACATGGTGTTGACGCCATATGTGGGAGACCGCCTCTTTGCTTTATAGTCAGTCCTCTGCAAATGTTGTTCCTAGTTTTAAAGGAATAAACTAATGCAGCATCTTTTTTAAAATAATTGACACAGGTACATGTACAGCCAATGTTTAATATCCTTAAATATACTCAAAATTAGCTGTCATGAATACTCCATACGGTTTTGTCATACATCTATGTGAATATGCACTTGTTTCTGATCGTGACCATATAATTCAACAAAGTACGTGAATAAATTTTCTTTCTATAGAAGGGTATGTTTTTGGTTTCACAGCTTTGCATGTGAATGTTGAAATGCAAGAACACAGGACCCACTGAGCCTGTTATTTATGGTAATGTCAGAACTTTAGTCAACTATTTAATTAAGTCTTTAATCATCTTATGGTCAGCTTCAAAATCCTTATTCACTTTCTTGCTGTCTTATATTTAGGCTACAAGGCAATTAAGAATATCCATAAAATAAAAACAGTTATCTAGCAATATCAAAGGTAGTGATGATTTTTAATTTATGCTTAGCTGAGAAATTGTGAATTGTTTGTGTTTATATTGAAAATGCTGATTAGGCTTGCTGCAGCAACTATATGTTTACAAAATGTGTTTGTTTGTTTTTTTGTTTGTTTGTTTTGTTTGTGTTTTTTTACATTACATTTAGATTTTTGGACATGGTGGTGGCCAGAAATATTACTAGCCCTTAGTTGTGTTAATATAGTACAAATAAAAAATAATATTAATTGAAACATAGGAGCTTTTACAAAGTAGAATATTAATTCTTATCACACGTACAAGTATTTATTTGAATTTGTAAAACTAGAATCAAAACATGGAATAATGCAACTGAATGAATCTGTTCCAGTGAGTTCACAAGGCTTCTTAGCATTGCATTTTTCCTGTTTATTTTTGTTTAAAAGTATTACTGTGTTTAACAATCTAGAAAAACTATCATTAAGATAGCCAAACATAACATTTCTATAAATGTCAGAACATACCAGCAGTTGTACTGCTCATGCTACAAAAGCAATGAATTTTCTGGATGGCTGGTTGCCTTCTGTAATATTGCAACAATCTTTGGAAGTTACAAATGCAGTTAATCTTTATTGTTAGGAAGAAGAAAATCATGTTTCCCATTGAGCGTTTTCACCCACACAGGCCTCACCACTTCTTATCTGTGCACACTTCCTGAAACCCTTAATAGTTTTATAGTCATATGATGCATGATGTAGATTTAGATAGAGTATAAAACACTCCTTTATAATGGGAAACTGATTTTTACTTCTCTTCATAATAAAACTTAAATAAATGTTATGATATGTCATAAGGGGATGCACACTAGACAACAGAATATCATGTTGTGAGGCATAACAACACACCAACTTATTCAAAACAAACATCAGCTTTTTTTCCAAGAAGATCAATGTCACAACATCAACCCCTTGTCTATCTCATAATGCAGGGCTGGAAGGGATTTTGCATTTTCTGGGCAAAATGCAACAATTTAGACAAGTAGAAAATATTAGTAAATGGTTTAATTGGGTGTTCACCCTTACTTGAAAGAGAATCAAGGTCAAGGTTTTCTTATTGAACAAAAACTGAACAGAAATTAGCATGTCTCTCTCTTCCTGAAGGTCCTTCAGATAAATTTAATACAAAAATGAATAAGCCGCATAAAACATGCTACTTACCTAAAAGTAATCCTAGTCTTTTATTTTATTGAACAGATTTATAGGACTACTTAAATACATAACTCCATAAATATACAGAGTTAGAAACTACCAGTCAACATTATTTAGTTCTGATAAGCAAATACTTCAAACAATCTACTAATAACTCTATCAAACTATGAAAGAGTTATTAGTGCAAAAACACTATTTGTACCCCTCTTTTAAGTGGTAGTTGCACATACTGCAGTGAAGTCTAATGGGAGGGGTGAATTTCAGTGAAATTTCAAATTATTGATAATCATTACCTTAATACTTCTAAAATGTTTTAATTTCTTGTTTAAAAGGTCTCATTGCTGAAAATTAAATATCTTACCAAATATTTACTGAATAAGAACTAGTCAATATATGACTTTATATTAGTAGGCAACTATATTTAATTTATTTTACTGCATAGCACCATATTGTATGATCATCTTGAGGCACAACAAGGTTTGTATGAAGCACTCAAAACATCAGTAAAGACCTATGACCCTTTTTCTCAATGAGAAACTAATAACAACAGGGAATGCTTTACAGGTTGATAGAACCTAAAGTCGGACTCTGGTCCTGATTGACTAAACTTCTATCTAAGGACAAGTCTTATTTGAATACAGTGAATGCAATTGACTATCTGACCAAACTGATCTGTGTTTGTGGAGCAATAAATTAATCAGTAATCAGTGCGTTAATACCGTTTCTAAAATGCAGAATTGAACAGTAGCTTGAAAAGGACAGACTGTACATGTGGGGTTCGAAATTGATTATACATTTACTCCTTTTATGATGTTTACAGGGAAGTTATGTAAAGTGAGTTTAAGGATTTTTACTGTTAAATGGACATAAAATATTAAATGAAAGAAATGTTGAATGTTAATCTTACTGATTATCCTCATATAACTGCTTAAGTCTAAAGTTTGAACACATTTTTGTATTATTTCTTTACATTGTCTTGGGTTCAAATGTGTAGATTGATTCTATGCTGCAAACTTTAGTTTGAATAAATAACATGGGCTTGTTGATGTGTTTTTTCTACAAAAGTTTTTAAAAGAGACAAATATTTGCTATTCAACCAAAACAAAGGCAAATCTCGCTTTAGATTTCGCTTTGCAGAATCCCATGCTTCGCATCAAACATTGATTGAGAGCGCTGAGCGTTCTCTGCCGCTTGGTGGCAGCACTTGCCTCCGCCCTTAAGGAAAACGTCAGAGGAAGAAGAGACCATCAACAAGATATGCAAAAGTTTAGCCGGACGGTCAGTTCAATTCGATGATTTCAGAGAGAGGGATGGGGCCCACAGCAGGGAGGCTGAGTTTCACTGTTCTCTTCTTCATTATACTGCTGTCAGGATGCTATCGATGGGTGAGTGTGACTGAACGTTCCCGGACTCGTGACTGTTCCGTGACTCAGCCTTGGCTACAGCTGCTGTTGTGATGTTTATTCGAGGCGGAGAACGAAACTGGATAAAGATCATATATAACCTAGTGTAGACTGGAGATAGCTGTTTCAACTTACTGGATTTATGCTAGTTTGAAAATATGATTTTTAATGGTATAATACAAGCCTGACTGAAATTAATCGTTTCAGGGAGACAGGCGTTACTTTTCAAAAGACTGGTTGTACTGGTCGTTCGCGGCTGTCGAAACCTGTAATCATCAGCAAAGCAAAACTGCTTTTTAGGAAGAAGAAATTAGTTATTAAAACCTCAAAACACGAGTTTAATTGTTAGCTGAGTGAAACACAACAGTGCGCAAGTTCACTGCTAAATATAGAAAAACCAGGCGAATATTAAAACTCCATGTTGTATAACCTGTTTTTCTGGAGATTGAGCACTTTTTTGATATAACAAAAAGCAAATAAAATGCTTACCGCTTACCGAATTAACAAATTATTTCAGTGAATTTAACATGCATCGATTGGTCATCCAGTGATCGGAATTGGCCAGATACTCCAGATTAATCTACTGTCTACAAATTAATCTCTTAATTTTCACCAGAAAATTAAGAGATTAGAACAATACTGTAACCTTTATTCATGCTTTATGAATATTACCCTAATCTTCGTATTATATAATGAACTAAAAATAGGTGCACCAAAGTACACAATGATTTATAGACTGAAGATGTTGGGAGTTCTTTGTTTTTATACATTTAACGGATGGGCATCAGATGTTTTTTTTTCTCTTTTTTTTCAGTATTGGAAATGCAGATAAAATCAATGGAATATTGATAGGTTCATCTCTAATAGAAACTACATCAAGGATGGCCATCTTTGTAGTTTAAATTCTTCAGACGGACAGCTACACCTAAGAGTTACACAAAAGAATAAACAAAAATTAAACTAAATGCAAAAGCCAGCTTTTGCACAGCTTTGTTGTCTAGCATTCATGTTTCATTAACTTTAACATGTCTGTCCAGTTCAGGGGTATTGCTAAACAGAAAGCAACTCTATCCCTTTGCTTTAATTTAATCAATTGTAGGTAATACCCACTCGTTCTCAGTGACCTCTTTGTTCCTCTCACTTCGTTATTTGCACTTCTTTACATGATGCAATTAGTTCGATCCTCTGCAACGCACAGACCTGCTTTGAAACTGAGCTAAAACATCTGAAATGTCATTAATCATTACTGTTTTAAGATAAGGTAAAAAAAAAAAAAAAAAAAGCTGAAAAGAATGCTAGAATCAAATATTCTAGCAAATATTGACTACCTGAAAGCTGCTGTGAGCAGAAAAGTTGAAGAAAACTCATGAGTATTTAGGCAGAAATTCCATTTCTGCCCAAAGATCACTATGGAGACCTGTTTGGTAACCTAGATAAACATGACTTAGCAAATGGTTCCACAGTCCAGGAAACAGGAGCAGTCTACAGCTTCATACAGGTTATTTTCCACAAATAATGTCACCTGAATATCATCTGCTTGTGTATAAAACCCACAAAAATAGGACAAAGTTGAACTCTGAGTCTTGTCATAAAATAGTTTGTGGAGTAAGTGAATTAACTTCCCCAAGATGACCTTCGCAACAAAATGCACGTGATGGCTCTGATGCTGAACAGGCAGATTAAAGAACATGTTTAGCTTTATTCTAACTCCTGTTGTGGACAGTAGGTTATCACATGTCACATTTTAAATCGATGTCTAACATGTTCTGTGGTGGGTGTCACCAGTTGTTTTCTAAGTCCTGTATAGCAAATATATTTTGCAGAAGTGAAAATTTTATTTTTAAGTATACAAAGCATATGATATTCGAACGACGGGAAATAAATTGTTAAAAGGAAGAAAGATAAAGTGCTTCTTCACCTATATCTGAAGAAGTTTAAAGCCTAATAAACTAAGGCACATGATTCATTTTAACCTTGGTAAAAATAGATGAAGTTTTACATAAATTAAAAGTTATTTCTCATCCACCAGCCAACATCCTGTTCAGCATTGGTCATAATTTTGTTTGTTTTGTTGTCTCACTGTCAGGTTGAGGCCCAGCACTGTGTTTGGTATGGTGAGTGTGGCGAGTCTGAAAAGGTTCCTGGCAAGAAATACAACTGTAACTACACCGGTGCCCCTCTTCCACTACCGCCTCAGGCCTACGAGCTTCTAACGGTACGTTCACTACTCTAATGCTTTGCCTTTGTTGGTGATGGTCTGTGGAGTATGTGTTCATACATCTTCAACTTTTCACATTTTGTTACATTACAACTGCAATTTATTGGGATTTTATGAGAAGCTTTAGTTTTTAAAGTTTCACTCTACCAGCTTTGTACATCTAGCAAGATGTTTACTGATTCTTTTTTGCAAAGTTGCTCAGCCTCATTTAGTCTGGAGAGAGAGCATCTGTGATCATCACTTTTCTTAGTCTTGCTACAGATTCTTCATTGGATTTAGGTCTGAACTTTGAATGGGCCATTGAGACACATGAAGAAGTTTTGATCTAAACCATGCTGCTGTAGCTCTGACTCCATGTTTAGGGTCAACAACATCCCTCTGGAGCATAAACCTTCACTTGAGCCTCAAGTCTTTTGCAGACGCCAATAAATTTCCTTCCATTGCCCTGTATTTAGATCCATCCATCTTCCAATCAACCTTGCTCAACTCCCCTGTCCAGGCTCAAGAAAAAACATTCCCATACCATGATGCGGCCACCACCATGTTTCAGTTTTACATGTAGATCGAAAACATGACATTCTTGTTATATTATCCCGGAACGGCTTCTTCCGCATGCTTTGCTGTCCCTCCTACATGGCTTGTAGTAAACTGTAATGGAAACTTCTTATTGCTCTCTTTCAGTGATGACTTTCTTCTTGCCATCCTTCCAGAAAGGCTCGCAGAGCATGATTAGTTATATAGTTCTTTTGACACATTCTCTCACCTGAGCTGTGCATCTTTGCAGCCCCCACAGAGTTACCATGAGCGTCTTGGATTCTTCTGTAAATAATGCTATAATACTGTCCTGCTCGGTCAGCTATGGGGGATTTTCTATCAATCTGCTGTGTTCCTTGGTCCATGTGATGCTGTTTATTCTCTAATGTGCTCTAACAAACCTCTGAGGCTTTAATTAAAAAAAAAATTTTCTTTGAAATACACACATTCTGACTCTAGCACGGGATTTTGGGGTGTCAGATAAAAGGATGGTAAGGGTTATGTACACCAGTGCATCACACTTTTCAGATTTTTGTTTACAAATAATGTTGGAAGCCATGTATCCATATTATGCATCATTTTTATTCCCCTGTACAATCATGCAGTACCTTGTGTTGGTTCATCACATAAAATCCCAATGGCTGTAATGTGACAAAACATAAAAAGGACTCAAGGGTTACAAATACTTTTGCAAGGCATTGTACAAAAGTGTTTTTCACAGTCCGTGTTTTATATGTGCAGGAGCTCTGTCCTGGATATAACTATGAAAACCGAACTCTCTGCTGCAATGAGGACCAGCTGCACACACTCAAAGGGAGTCTCCAGCTGCCCCTTCAGTTCTTGTCTCGGTATGTTAGAAGATTAGCTGATGAAGCACATGACATTCTTACAGCATTATCTTTGCCCTCCTGAAATGCTGAAGATAAATCTGTCAATGTTCTGTATTTGCTGGTAAAAATACAATATGTTGTTTTTTAAGGTTGTTTTTTAAGTATGCAAGGCTCCACAGATATCTGCTAACGTTAGCATGTTCTGTTGTTTGCCGCTTGTCTCGCTTCACCTCAAATTTTATTTTTTTTTAATGTTTTACTACTTTTATATGTACAAAGTTATGAAAAAGGTGTTTACTACTTTAGAGATTTATTCAATCGTTGCTTTTCGTTAATCACACTTAATTGTTTCAGCTCATCAAACTAATTTTAATATCAGGTAAAAAAAGATAAGCTGAAACCAAACAAACCAGAATAAAATGGCCTTGTGTAAAACAAGCAATTTTCCCACTTCGTTGCATCATGAATTAACTGTAAATAATTCCTATTTTCAATTAGTTTCACCTCCCACACTCGGGCAAGGTTACACTCAGACTCATAGAATCAAAAAATAATTTAAATCAACCACTTCATGACATGAAGTGGATAAAAGACCCTAAAAAGCAACACATCATGGCATAATCTAAAGAAATTCAACAAAAGATCAGCCATTAATATCCAGTCTGGAATGGCTTACAAAACTATTCTTACGGCTTTGGGAGCCACTAAGAACCATTACATACAAATGAAGAAAACATGGAACAATGGCAAATCCTCTAAGGAGTTGCTAGCCTCCCCAAATTGCACCAGGAGCTCATGAACAATGACTCATCCAGGTGGTCACAAAAGAAATGTGGTTACTCTGATTTCTCCATCTGCACGCAGGTGTCCTTCATGTTTCTACAATCTGATGAACCTGTTCTGTGAGCTGACATGCAGTCCACATCAGAGTCAGTTTATGAATGCCACCAAGTTTAAGGGGAAAAATGTAGTAGAAGTGGAGTACTACATCGGAAAGACATTCGCTAATGGTGAGTTGTTCAACTGTAGACATGAAACATTTGGCTTGCATAAGAAATCTGCTGAGTTAACATGATTATTTCGTGAAGTTGAGCTCTCAGTCATGCCATTGGAAACTTCCTGTCATAGCTTTCTGTTTTGTGGCAAGCTAGAGACGATAGAAGGGAACTTATGAATCATATAATAGTTTTCTCTACATGATTTTTTCCAGCTATGTACAATGCTTGCCAGGATGTGCAGGCACCTTCTACCAATGTGAAAGCCTTATCGCTGCTATGTGGCAAGGATGCTCAAGAATGCAATGCAACCAACTGGATCCAATACATGTTCAGTACTGACAATGGCCAGGCTCCATTTCCTATCATTCCTGTGTTCTCTGGTAAGCACCTCTTCATATCACTGATTGTCTTTACATCATTCAAAACCATTACAGGGGTTTGTTTCCTAAGGGAAATCTTCTGTTACTATTCCAGATGTGGAGGTTTCCGGTTACACGCCCATGAACAACAAAACGTATGCCTGTACAGAAGGCTTAGAGGATGGTTCAGGTCCGTGCTCCTGTCAGGACTGTGCAGCAGCCTGCGGCCCCAAACCCGTCCCCCCTCCACTGCCCCCTCCCTGGACCATCCTCGGCATGGATGCCATGTCGGTCATCATGTGGATCGCCTACATGGCCTTCCTGCTCATCTTTGCCGGAGTTTTAGTCGTGGCTTGGTGTTTCAGGTAACGCGCTTTGGAGTGTTATGTGTGATGACTATTATTTGTTGCATATGTTTGTTCTGAACTGGTTGCTATCTGATGTACAGGAAAAGGACCATCACATCAGAGTACGGCCCCATTTTGGACAGCAACAACCCGCTTTCCCTCAATAGTGATAATCATAACCAAGGTAAGGTCAAGTTAATAATATTAATTCTTCATTTTATTCGTAGGTTTCTTTAAAGACTCTCAAAGTCTCCTTATATTATGAACAATACATAGAAGCAACATGATTAGCAAATTATCAAGTTATCCATACTTTTTGAACCTTTCTACATTTTTCCACGTTACAGCCACAGACCTGAATGCTTTATTGTAGTTTTATGGAATTAACGAAATTAGAGGCCTTGCACCCATAATGTTCTTGTTCTTTAAATGTTATACATATAACAAGATTTATTCTTCTTATTTTTGTTTTTCTCCTCTCAGAAAATGCATCGTGCTGTGAAACGCTGGGCGAGCGCTTTGAGAATCTCTTGCGGACTTTCTTCAGCTGCTGGGGTTCTTTTTGTGTTCGTCATCCATCCGTGGTCCTGCTGGGCAGCTTCGTATTAGTGACCGCTTGCAGTGGAGGCTTGGTCTACATGCGGATCACCACCGACCCCGTTGAGCTTTGGTCATCGCCCGCCAGCCAAGCTCGCCAAGAGAAGGACTATTTCGATGAGCACTTTGGACCGTTCTTCAGAACAACGCAGCTCATTATAACTACTCCCATCAATGATACTTATATCTACTCCCCGTATTTTGGAGGGTCAGATGTCCCTTTTAAAGCCATCCTGTTCAAAGACATCCTGCACCAGGTTGGTGGTTTAGGAAACAGTGAGCAACACTAATTAATTGAAACATCTTTTTTTTTTTTTCTGTAAATGAAAACTAAGCTGTAAGACTCTCTGCTACCTTTCCGTCACAATGAAGCAGAGAACTTCCAAAGAAAAAAACTAAGCAAAACCTAAACTCTTTAGATGATCTTAAACTGTGGACTTAATCTTAAAATTTTAACAACCACAGCTTAATCTTTGTCCCCGTTGCTCTGCTGTTTACACAAAACGTGACTGACACTTACACCTTCCTCCCTGTTCTGATTAGTTGTTTTTGACTGGGAGTGGTGTATTTCTGCAGATAGCAGTAGGATCAATGGGAAGAGGAAGAAAATCTTGCTTTTTTTTCTCCCTCAAATTATTTGTCTCACATTAGACTGTCTGTGTAGTGACAGTTTTAACATCTATGTAAAAAAACAGTTTTATAAGCCAGGTTTAATAAACTTTTTAAAATCAGGTTTAGAGTCAAATTGCAATTTCTAAGCATTAAATCACCTACGTGCTCTACAATTATACCTACAGCTCAAATCAGCTCTTGCAAAGGGCAGAACAGGTAGTTTTAATATTTTGCACCTTGAATAGCTCAAATTGCATTTCTATTTTCTTTTTGTTAATGTAGATGAAGTGCAACTAAGGTTTTGGAACCGTGGTTTCAAGTTTTTTTCTTTTCTTTCTATTTCTGCTCTCATGGTTCTTTTCTAACCTCACTTTTCCAGGTGCTGGACCTGCAACTTGAAATCGAAAACCTGGTAGCTGAACACGACGGGAAAAACGTCACGTTGAAGGACATCTGCTTGGCTCCTCTGGCGCCGTACAACAACAACTGCACCATCCTGAGTGTTCTCAACTACTTTCAGAACAGCCACGAGGTGCTGGACCACAGCAAAGGGGATGAGTTTTTTGTGTATGCTGACTATCACAGCCACTTCCTCTACTGCGTCAGGTATTTATTTATTTTTGTTCAGTTTTGTTTTGTTTTTATAAACTGACAATTTGTGTTATGTTTAATCTTTCATTGTGATCTTCTCTTACTTTACTGTTCTTATTTTGGAGAAGCGCTCTTTTAAAAACACCTGTTCCTCGTTGCGTTTTCATGCAATTGTAGAGGACATGAAAAATAATCTGCAGACTGACTCTGATTAAGTTTGGTTTCGCAATTTTTCAGTTCACCTTTTGGTGTTTTGCAAGTAGAGAACACTGAAGTATGTTTTCAAGTTACAGCCATAGAATTCTGTCTGGTTGGAAATATTACTCCCTTTTCAAAAGAAATTAGAAATAAAAATGAGAAAAGTGTGGCATGCAGTTGGAACAGTTGTCCATGAGATGTTTACAATCTAGACATTGTTTCATAACTTAACTGTGTTTTCAAAACGTTATCTTTGATTTTCTGCTGTGTTCTTGTTCCTTTTTATTTTTATGATTAAAGAATATTTTACTGTTTCTTTACCAGCAAAATTCTTTAAAAGGCCATTCTGGCCTAGACTGGTATTGATGAAGAGTTAGAAAACAGACTATAACAACTTAATCAAAGTCTACATGTTAGTTCATTTGAGCATCAGAGCGGTTAAAAATTAAAGCTTATCTTTGACTGATCATCAGTATGTTGATCATGCAAAATTCTTGCTCCCAATATCGGACATTAATCAGACTGGCTCCTTCATTTTCAGATCAGTCTGCACATTATTCTAAAATCAGAGAGCAGCAAACTGAGAGAACTCCTTGTCTGTCTAGGTGTTTGTTGCTGACAATAAGAAAAAAGAAGTCCTGGGTGGAAAGTGAAAATGTGATAAGAAAAGAAAAGGAGCATGTCCCAGATATCCTTGTTTCTTATGTGCCAGTGCTTCATGATGTTGTTTCTTCTCTAATGCTCTCTAACAAGCTTTTGAAGTGGATTTTATTTAGGGGTATGCGAGTAGAGCTGACTGTATACAAACATCCTACCTTTCTCACATAAAACCCTAAAAAAATACAATGACGTTTTTGATGGCCAGGCACTACGTATGATCTTTTTGCTTTTCTTGCAAGCTTGGTGTCTTATTTAGTTGAATCAATTTTCTTTTTCTTTTTGTTGATGAAGTTTATGAACCACCTGCTCCTTCAAGGGTGTTCCCCTGTGTTACATTTTCAGATAAACACTGTTCCTGTTTAGAATAGTGTTTTCAAACTTCCTCCTAACCAGTCATGTAGGTTTGTTTTTTTCAGTTCTGCAATTAGGGCCTCAGAGACTTTGTTGTTGTTATTGTGTTTAGGTTTTTTGTCGTAAACTCTTAACTACAGATGTTTCCCTCTTGCAGTGCTCCATCATCACTCAACGACACCACTGTCCTTCATGATCCCTGTTTAGGAACCTTTGGTGGCCCAGTCTTCCCTTGGCTGGCACTCGGAGGTTATGATGGTAAGTTTTTTTGTTTTTGTTTGTTTTTTTAAAGTCTGTTTTGCACAGTTATGAGTGGTTGATAAAACTCATACATAAAGGAGTAGATTCATCTGAGGTGACAGGACTCGCTGGATCCTATGGAAATCAGACATTTGTAGGCGGTTTTCAGGAGAGGGTGACTAACTCCAGTAAAAGTATTCTTTGTCATATTTTGTCACATTGCAACCACAATCTTGGGTGTTTTGGTGGAAAATTAGCACTTCACCCAGCACACACCTCCTATGCAGTGTAGATGGTATTACGACAGAGAGAAGCTGTTGATGGGAAAGAAAATGAAGATTTAATTTCTGCTTCTGAACATTTCCTTCTACTTCACAACTATGCATATGTATTTTTTGGCTCAGTGACACGAAATCCCAATAAGACACACTGCAGTGTGTGGTTGAGGTATGACAGAATGTGAAAAAGTTCAGGCGTAACATTTCAAGGCACTGTGACAAAGTTGATACTTGTTTAGAAAGAGTAAACAAAGGAAACTTCAGCACCCCTCTGGTCATTCACCTTCAGTACATTTTCCATAACTTTGTCACAGTGTTTGTCCATAGATGTGTCTTTATAAACCAAATCATACCTCTTTCCCAGATTGAAAAGTATGGAACTGTCAAACAGCTGTTGCCTGTTATGCTACCGCTCACACACCTTTTCCAATAAAAACAAAGGTGAAGGAGGCTCCACCCTCCTCCACCGTAAAAGCCTCATCTGCTCTGACTGGCCAGCTTTCTGTGGGCTGATCACCAGGCACCGCCCATAACTTTTTTGAAAGCATTTCATTGGATACAAATAGAATCAATGGCCTGAGTAAGATGCTCAAAAATGTGAAACATTTGGCAGGAAATGGAAAAAAAAACATTGGTTACGACAAATGACTCACAAACCTTATGTCTTGCATAAGACTTTATAGCCTCTGAACAGGTTCTTCACTTTACTCCCTTCTGGCCACAGATGCAAAACTTTAGGTTTGGTGAAAAAAAAAGAAGCCCATTGTAAGTAAAGTTTTGTCCCCTCAACTATCAATGAACAAACTCCAGAGACGGTTTCATTCCTTTGTGATGTGTATGTGCATAAGGGGAACAAGCAATGTGTGTTTTATATCTGTGAAGGTTCGTATATGTTGAATATGGTTTATGTTGTAATTTATATTTGTGATGTCACACTTTTGGTGAGAAGCCCAAGTTATATGTATCTGTAGCTTGGAATATGTAATGAGTGTTAAATAGATTATCTCTATGACTATCTCCATCTACCTTTCAAAAGAAAAATCATATATCTTTGTTATACCAATAAGCAGTGAAAACCTCACTGGATCCTTCAACAGAAATAAGAAGCACAAAATAAATGTGTTTTTGTACATATATCAAAGTATTAAATAAAAGAGTAAATATGTCAACTTGAAATGTATTTGGTAAATCTAGATATGTTAACCATATTTATAAATTGAACTATTTATTTCATTATTTTAGTGTTCTTGTGGCATCTGCCCAACAGGAAGCAATATAAACTGTCACTATGGCTCACCAGCTGATTGGTTGACCCAAACAACAAGTTTATTTTTTAATATGTCTTGATTTGTACTTTGCATTTGTCCTTTGAATTTTTTATTATTATTATTTTTTCATTATTTATCAGTTTTACATATTTGTGGTCTACAGTTTAATGGTCAGTTTTAGACCAGTTATCCCGACGTAATTAAAACCACAAAGAGAAATATATGGTATTATGTAAATAAATGTATGTTTCAGTCTGTGTTTGTTTCATAAAATGTTTATTTGTTTAAAACATTTTTAGCGTGATTTATTTTTTTTACTGTAACACTTTAGGAGCGCTATAATTAGTTTTTTTAAAATAAAAGACTTCAAAGAAGCTTATTTGAATGGATGCTAAAGAAGTCAAACAATTCAATTTGACAGTAAATATACGCCGTATTTCTTCAAATTACAGAGACAAACTACAACAATGCCACAGCTCTTGTGATCACCTTCCCGCTCAACAACTACCTGAACGACTCGGTCAAAATGGGCCAAGCTCTTGCCTGGGAAAAAGAGTAAGATGACAATCCACCCTTTTGCCTTTAGGGGCAAATATAGTGTCGTTATATAAAAGACACTATATTTCTCCATATAGTGTTGTTTAAACAAACTGTTTATTCTGTGTGTGTGTGTGCGCCTTTCAGGTTCATCAAGTTTATGAAGAACTTCAACAATCCCAATCTGACCATAGCCTTCAGTGCAGAGAGGAGCGTTGAAGACGAGATCGACAGAGAGAGCAACAGTGACATCAGCACCATCGTGATCAGCTACGCCATCATGTTCATCTACATCTCCCTGGCTTTGGGCCACATCCACAGTTTCAGAAGGCTGCTGGTAATGGGAGAAACCCTGACATGTCGTCAGCATTTTAATCAGAGCTTTTCGTGCCACTTGTTGCCACACATAGCTAAAATAGTTTGAGACATTACACATCTTAGCTTGTCCTGCCTGTTTACTATGAAACAGCACAAGTCACGGTCACGTCTCTTGTTACTCATGCATGAAACTGATGTGGTAAAAGGTTGGAAATGATTAATCTTGGGGTTTTTTTAATCTGTGCAGGTGGACTCGAAGATATCTCTAGGTATAGCTGGCATCCTGATTGTCCTCAGCTCTGTGTCTTCGTCTCTGGGGATCTTCAGCTATGCGGGTGTCCCACTTACACTCATTGTGATCGAGGTCATTCCTTTCCTTGTTCTGGCTGTTGGGGTCGACAACATCTTCATCGTCGTTCAGACTTACCAGGTAAACGTTAACTTTTGTGCTAATATTTTACAAGCATTGATCTGAAACTTTCATTTATAGGAAATAATGTTTGTGTGTGGCTTCCTCTGAAAGAAAAGATGCTAAATTTGAAAATGTTTGCATTTGTGAACAGAGAGATGAGCGTATGCCTCAGGAAGAGCTTCACCATCAGATCGGCCGTATTCTTGGAGAAATAGCTCCCAGCATGTTTCTCTCTTCCTTCTCAGAGACTGTGGCCTTCTTCCTGGGTAAGATGAATCTGCTGCTTAATGAGAGCAACATACTCATTAAACTGTTGGGGCTTTCACTGGAGAAGCAAGCCCATAGTATTACAGATCCTCCACCATACTTAACATTCAGCATGCACTTATCCATTCTGTGTTTCAAACAAAACCCAACTTCAGTTTTCTGCAAAAAGGTCAGTCATTGTTCCATCTCACCAAAACAAATGCTTTCATTTTAAGCTTCCAGTAGAGTTTACTAATCTCCATGTTAAGGTTTGCATAGGAACAACGTCCAACCTGTTGGCATTTTGATAGTGTGGTGTGGTTGCTATGGAGATTTTATGATTTTCCCTCTTTGCTGCAGCTCTCCAATGAAATTGGGCCTTTATGTTTATGGATCAGGGATCACAAAGAGCCAAGAGTTACTAATTGGAAATACCTAGAAATTCTTATTTGCATAAAAAAGAAAGCATAAATAAAACAAAACATTTTTATTTTAAATGAGTTGTTAACAAGAGATGTCAAGTCGTGTCTGTTTTTTTATACAACCTTAATTATGCTTATGAAAATTTAAATGTAAATTATCTCTAAAATTTTTACAGTGAAAATCTGCTACTCCTTTAAGACATTTAATAAATTTTTGCCAGATGTGTCAATGATTGTGGCTGTATGATCTTGTCAGCAGAAATTGATGCGAATCAGTGTCTATATCATATTAGACTGTTATATCTCAGCATTTGGTGACATTGCATCAATGGATCCAAAAATTGGATTATGATGTGTCTATTAAAGCATAAACATAAAAACCTATCTATGGTGAATCTGTCCACACATTTTTGACAAAAATGTGTCCTAATTATTTGACTAAGCAAAAATCCTTAAAGACTAAACTGTAAATGTTTAAGCTTAAACTAACAAAGTTGGATTTTAAGAACCAGAATGACACGTTTAACAGATGGATTACTTCATTTTTCTGCTGAGCCTCAAACTGACCTTTTGTTTTTTCTTGGGTTCTCTTCCAGGTGCCCTGTCCAACATGCCGGCCGTTAGGACTTTCTCTCTGTTTGCTGGCTTGGCTGTTTTCATCGATTTCCTGTTGCAGATCAGTTGCTTTGTCAGCTTGCTTGGCTTGGACGCCAAAAGACAGGAGGTAAGAGTAAAGAGAACTTTTTTTGTTTTTGTCTTTTTAATCTAGATGCAAAAAAAAAGACATTAATTGGTGTTAAAAACTAGATTGCTAGAAGGAAAAATAACTTAACTTCCAAATAATTTACACTGCCAAGAAAGTAATCATACCTTCCCTATTTTGTGTTGCTCTAAAAGAAATGACATTTTAGTATTTGATTTGGAAGATTTTAAAGATAACCTAAGAAAATACAAAAAACATCTTTCAAATGATGGGGACAAAAGCTTTAAAAACAACCTGATCATGTGTGAAAATTTAATTATCCCCATTTCAAGGTAAACGCATTTTGTGTTTTGCTTTTAGTAGCCATAATGCTGATTACTGTACGGCCTGTATATTGAAGAAGTCATGTAAATTGTACCTGTCCAAAATCATGAAGTAGATTAAAACTCCTCGAAAAATAGAAGAAATCTTTTGGGTTGTAAATACTTTTTTTTATTGTTTTTGAGTGTGACCATATAACTTCTGAGCATAACGTGTTTTTTTTTTTGTTTTTTTTTTTTTCGTTTGACATTTGCAGTTAGATTTAAATAAAACTCAGAAGACCATTTAAGCACAAACTCTGATGGTTTTAGTGGTATTTTTCTCTACTTCCTCATTTCCATGTCATCTGTGTTTCCTTTAATTTCTTTCAAGGTCAATTCTCAGGAATATATTTATTATCTAAAACTTTATAATCTGCAAATCACACTAAATGTGAACAGATTTATCTGCAAAGACATTCCTTATTCCAGATCTCCCAGCCTGTTCAGGGTGCAATAATAATTTAACTTTAGTGACAGGGTCTTCATTACACTACACTTTTTAAACACTGCGGTGTGTGTGTCATGTTTAAAAAGGGGAATCGACTTGACATCTGCTGCTGCGTGAAACTGCCCGAACGTCAGGAAGCCAAGACAGAAGGCTTCCTCTTCCGCTTTTTCAAGAAAGTCTATGCTCCATTCATCCTTAAGGAGTGGGTTCGACCGATTGTTGTGAGTCACACCTCTGGCTTCCTGGCCTGGCTTCCTGTTTTAAATCCACCAATGAGTTCAAGTGGAACATTGTTGTTTTTGAGTGGATGTGACCGTCTTGTTCCTGTCAACAGGTGGCGGTGTTTGTGGGTATGCTGTCCTTCAGTATTGCGGTTGTCAATAAAGTGGAAATTGGACTAGACCAGAAGTTATCTATGCCTGATGTAAGTTTTTAGTTTTTGTCATATTTTTCTTTCTGACCATTTCTGAGTGCAGACATTCCGTTTATGCAATTAAGCCAAAGCTATATTGCCTTACTCTTTATTTAACGTATTCACAACCATGGAACATAATATCTTGTCACGTTGCAAACAAAATTTTCAACTCAAAGAAGTTTGTAATTGTGAAGTGGAACGAAAATGAAATATGCCTTTCAAAATCAAATGAAAATCTTCATCCATTTGCATTCTGCTTTGCTGAGACAATTTTTGCAGAACATTTACAGCTGCAAGTCTTTTGTAGTGTATGCCCTACCAGGTTTACGCTGGTAGGGCATACTGAGGTCTCTAGAGGTTTTGGTCTATAGACCAAACATTTTGCCCTGTCTTCTTTACAAAAGATCTTAGCCTAAGCCATGGATCTGCAGTTCCTCCAGACTATCATTTAACTATCACTATAGTTTTTACTGAACTCTGTGAGATGTTTAAAGCTTGGGATATTGTTTTAAAGCTGCATTGATTTTTACAGTGTCCTCAAGTCTAAATCCATTTCCTCTCATTTGCTGTTAATTACTAAACCCATCATAAACAGTTTATTCTGACAGCTCATCTCTTCATTTAGGACTCGTATGTTCTGGATTACTTCAAGAACCTGAGCGAGTACCTCCACACCGGAGCGCCGGTTTACTTTGTAGTGGAGGATGGACTCAACTACAGTAGCACAGAGGGTCAAAATTCTGTGTGTGGAGGAGTGGGATGTAACAACAACTCTTTGGTGCAGCAGATATATTCAGCCTCACTTATCAGCAATTAGTAAGTCAAGATTGTAAAAACTTTGAATACTGTATGCAAGACTAATTAGGTCAGCTTTTGATCTTTAAAGAACTTCACAAACTGTTTATCTCATCTTATCATTGCGTAATCTAACTAGTTTCACTTTTTATTTGCTCCCAGCACAACCATAGCTTACACACCATCGTCTTGGCTGGATGATTACTTTGATTGGGTGAAGCCTCAATCAACCTGCTGTCGCTTCTACAACAACACTGGAACTTTCTGCAATGCCTCAGGTGCGTTTTTATCCAGCATCCGTTCACCAAACTAATGTCTAATGGATTCAGAGATCAGAATGTAAAAACCATGCAACATTTTAGCAAGTTTTTTTTTGTGTGAAAAAATTCTTTTTGTCAAATATCTTAAAGCAGTAAAATACATTTCGAAGGTAATCATAAACTTTTCGGTCCTTTCTTGTTTGCTTTTCTTTTTCTTCGACTCTTTGTTTTCTTAATTTTTTCTGTTCTTCTGTTATTATTTTCTTTCTATGTCTTCTTCCTTCCCTCCATTCTTGTCTCTGTTTTTTCCAGGTTCCACATTTAAGTATAAATAGAAATATCTGGTCTTGAGTTCATCTTAGGGCAGTCGTATATTTTCTCAAATCCTTTGAATACAGATTAACGTGTTTCTAAATCTATTCACTAGTTGTGAACTCGTCCTGTGTATCCTGTCGGCCCATGACTCCGAGTGGAAAGCAGAGACCTGAAGGCGAAGACTTCATGCGCTTTCTGCCCATGTTCTTGTCCGACAATCCTAACCCCAAGTGTGGAAAAGGGTAATTGATCACATGTATTTGTAAAAAAACACTTCTTGTGTCCTTAAATCCTTTCGCTTTAACTTTTTCTATACCCCCTCCATTAATCCTCTCCAGCGGACATGCAGCTTATGCCACAGCAGTCGATCGGTATCCCAACAACACAGGCGTCGGAGCAACTTACTTCATGACATACCACACCATCCTAAAGGAGTCTCCAGATTTCATAGATGCTTTGAAAATGGCCCGAATCCTGGCCAACAATATCAGTCAGTCCATGGGTCACAAAGTCTTTGCCTACAGGTACATTCTGCTGACGAGCTGCTCTGTTTTTGGATATGTTTTTGTCTGTCATACTTAACATCTTTTGTTTTTTTGTTTGTTTGTTTGTTTGTCTTTGTAACAGAAATAAAATACACGGTTATTTACAGAGGGTGTCAATAATACTGGCTTGTATGTTTCAGAAATATCTTTTGGAAATGTTTTTTTTCTTACAGTGGCATTCGATATTGACAGAGTTCTTGCTGGTTTATGGTGACAGCAAAAACTCTGGCAGTCAGTGAGAACATATAGGTTACAGATAAATCCGGGAGCCAATATTTGACCAGGACTTCTGCATTGGAGTTCATTTACATTACCACAATACCCTTTATACTTTATTTGAGGGCTGAAGTTTAGTTAAATAACTGGTGTGGAGACAATCTTTTAGTTGTGTGGTAAAATATAACTAACTTTCTACTGAATTGTGCCTTGACCGGTATGAATCCTACAATATCTCTTTTTTGTTTTGCTCACTATGTGCTCACTTCCTTCTCTACAGCGTCTTCTACGTGTTTTACGAGCAGTATCTCACCATTGCCTACGACACGGCTCTGAATTTGTGCGTGTCGCTGGGGGCCATATTTGTGGTCACTACAGTGCTGCTGGGCTTCGAGCTGTGTTCGGCGCTGATGGTCAGCATCACCATCGCCATGATTCTGGTCAACATGTTTGGCGTCATGTGGCTGTGGGACATCAGCCTCAACGCGGTGTCTCTAGTCAACCTGGTTATGGTGAGAGAAAACAAAAATTCAGCAATTTTTCTTAGGGGCCTCAATGGGAGAACAAAAGTTTTCTTTTCCAGACAGGGAAATGTTGTTTACTTTGGGAAAACAAAATTCTATATTTTATTTTAAGTAATACCTGATTATTTTCAGGTTGCACATAAAATCCCTTAGCAATAACTCATTAAATTAATAAAATAATTTTGCCTTATTGATACTTGCTTGTTGATGCTCTTTCAGTCATTGTTATTTTAGGTGTATAAAATCTGGCACTTCCAGCATAAGGAGCTCATTGACTTGAGGCATTGTGTTATGGTGGCGTGGTAAGCAATATTGTTAAGAAATGGAAGCAATTAGGAACAGCTGCAATGCCACAAAAATCATTTTGTGTGCTTGTCTGTAATGCTCTGCTAAATCCATAGCAGTGGAGTTTTGCACTATCACTGGTAATGAAGTCAGTAAGAAGCATGGTCAAACATGATGGTGGTATTGTTACTGCCTGCAGCTGCTTTGCTTCTTCAGTACTTGGACAGCTTGCTGTATTTGATATAAAAAATGCTGAAGGAGAATAGTCTGGGTAAATTGTGATTTTTAAGGTTAGTTTGTGACTTTAAGTTAAAGTGTGCTTGGGTTATGCAGCAGGGCAATACTCTGTAGAGCACCAGGAAGTCCATCTCTGAAGAAAAATATGGTTTTGGAACGACTTAATCAAATTCTGGACAGGCTGCTTATGCGTGAATACACTCCAATGTGTTGAAATAATTCTACAAAGAAGAGTAGGCTAAAACTTCTCTTCTTTCTTCAGTTAATCTTTCTTATATGAATATTTGTTTCATCTGAAGCTCTTTACGTGACAAAAAAAAGAGGAAATCTGTGAAAGGTACAGTAAATGTGTATAAAGTGAAACCCTCTCACTTGATGCACTTTGTTCTGAAAATGTCACATGATCTATTATGATGCCAAGTCGTGTCAGAATGACCGAAAGGAAAGTAGAGTTTACAGATGACCTACTAATGCCTCCAATAGTCAGTTTGAAAGGTGAAAAAAGTACATGTGTGACTTTCTTCTGTTCTAAATTGTATGTTTCTTTTTCTGGACTTGCAGAGCTGTGGAATCTCCGTGGAGTTCTGCAGTCACATTGTGCGAGCGTTTTCCATCAGCATGAAGAAGAATAGAGTGGAGCGGGCGGAGGAAGCTTTGGCTCATATGGGCAGCTCCGTAAGTTGAAGCCTCTGCCATTTTAAATGCACAACAGGAGATTAATTCTGTCAAAATGTCTTTGTTTATGTTTTAGTGTTATCTTAAATTTGTTCTATTTTTGTATTTTTATTAAATCTCAACAGGTGTTCAGTGGGATCACATTAACAAAGTTTGGAGGAATTTTAATCCTGGCGTTGTCCAAGTCGCAGATCTTCCAGGTCTTCTACTTCAGGATGTACTTGGCCATCGTGTTGCTCGGGGCAACGCACGGCCTCATCTTCCTCCCAGTTCTTCTAAGCTACATAGGTCAGTAATGTTACACAACAAGCAATATATAATATACTGCACAACAAAACCACAGGATTATATCAAGTATTTTTAGTGTAGTTTATAGTGCAAATATCTTAGTAAACTTGAAATAAGTCCATAATTAACTTAAAAGCAGTTTTTCAGCAAGATGTAGCAGCTTATTTTAAATAAACAATTCCTTAATACTGATAAAGTTACATTTTTCCCATGTTGTAAGTGAAATAATTTGCCAGTGGAACTAATACTTTTTTATCAATATTAAGGAATTATTAGCCTATAACAAGCTCTTACATTTTACTGAAAAGTTACTTGTGAGTTAGCTTTGTCCTTTTTCAGATTTTCACTAGTAGAAACTAGACAAAAGATACTTGCTAAGATTTTGTATTGTGTTCATACACTTATCACTAGTGTGAAGGCTATGTAGATTTTTGATATTTTAAATTTTTTAACTCTGCTGATTGGGATCTAGAACAAGTCATATAAACATTTGGTCAAGGAGTGGGGGTGGTGGTGGAAGTTGATGTATAATTTTGACCGCCTGCGTGAATTGGAGTAAATCCCTATTATACAGAAACATAATCACAAAACTCATTGAATTTGTACATTAAGTGATCATTCCAGCCTCAGCTTACAATGATCGAAAGCTCTAATTTAATAACTCATTAATGATCATGAATGGTGTATGTACATTTCCTACCTGGACAGTATTGACCTGGATTATTTACTTACATTTTGATCCTCTCCAAAGGTCCGTCGGCAAACAAAGCGAAGTTGTTTGCCGCGAACCAACGCCTCGCCGGCACAGAAAGGGAGCCCCTCATCAAACATTAGCCGGCTTGTTGAGACGGCGAACAACAAACTAATTAACTAACTATCTGTGAGGGACTTCTTCGAGGGTGTGAGCTCGAGCTGCTTCTGCAACCACTGACACACTCTTCATCATCCCAGCTACTATGCATGGATCTAACTCAGGAATGATATCAGAAATGAGGAACGCGGAAGGCCAAGTCCACAAACACAAGTATATTTCTCCTTAGAGGACTTAAGACATAAATACAGCTGCCCTCCTCTTTTGCTTTGTCGTCATCATCATCATCGTCGACCTTCTCACACTACAGGCCAAGGCTTTAGCATCTGCAGATGAAACAACACACCAAGGAACAGACGCTTTGATGGAGAGGAGCAAGTAGACCCTCCACCTGCTGACATTGAGATGAGAGATTTGTTTTGAGAAGATACAAAAGGGGAAAAACTGGTCTGTTTTTATAAAGATGTCCAGACCAGATTAATCATATATGAAATGTTTCTTTTCTGCCATGAAAAAGTTGAGTATTTGTACAACTGATTGATATTATAAGACATTTATCGAATGGAACTGGTAACTCTTCCTGCAATACCTGGAAAACTTGTCTCCTTGCTTTGTCATGACACAGGTCAGCTTTTTCCTCAGCAGCTAGTAGCAATCAAACAATGACTCTTTAAACACATCTACATGTATGTCAGATTGGTGATGCACAAAATACCTCCACTGATGAGGATAAATTCTTTTAAATGCATGCTTGAGTTTTTATTTTTATTTTTTTTTTATTTTATTTAAAAATCAGATAATCGGGACAACAAAAAACCAAAAACAATTTCCAGGTACATGCAGCCAGTCCCGTACATGCTGCTTCACGTCTTCCTTCCCACATGTTCCTCGATTTTTATTTATTTCAAACATGGTGTGTCGTTTACAATATCTAACAACAAATTTCACTTTAAATTGTGCCGACACAATAGTCTGAAGACTATGTAGGACTGAACGGTTCTGATTGGTGTGTATCTGATTTGCTTTGTGGTTACTGAACAAAACATTTGTAGCAATATAAATGAAAGAGGATAAAACATATGCATATATATATATATGCATATATATATATATATATCTGTTTATATATAACCAGGGTTATATATAACTGGAAAAAAATATATATAACTATATATATAACTGGAAAAAACTTATAGGATTAACTAAAATTAGTTCTATGGTCATTGCAGTTACTTCAATTTTGAGATTTGCTTTTAAACTACTGTTTTAACTATTAGCATTGCGTTTCTGTGTGTTATTTTGAACCTCTTCTAGCATACAGTTAGAAGTCCCTTTAAACAAACTAGTGTTTTCAGATAATTTAAGCATTGGTCTGATTGTGACCAATCAGAGCTTTACATTGTTTATATTCCCCACCTTTACCTCAACACATCTTGACATTGTAGCTATTTGTGTTCTGCTAAAACAGTAAACCATTCCTTGTTTTTATTACTTAGTATAGACGGAGTATTAATTTGCATAATAAGAGAAAAAGCTGCGCCTGAATGTGCAAAAGACAAAAAAAAAAAAAAACAACTATTTTGGTATGGTTGTGTTGAGTCCTGTCTGACATTGGAAGAAAACAAACAGATGAAGTGAAACATGGGATACTTTAGTTTTTAACCATTTTTTTTAACATTTATTAAACTACTCAACAACAATGCAAAGCTTGTTTTGTGTTTTTTATGGACTCTTTTGTTCTGATATCTTCTTATGTTTGTATTACTTTAGGTTTTTAAAAAGTTCACATGCGTAGCCCCACTAAAACGTTTTAGTTTGGTAAATGTTGACCTGTTGGGAGCTTATTTTCTTTGCTGCATGCAGAACACATTGACTGACATAGTTGAGTCTAACCACAGCGTGGCGCCTGACCCCATTCACTGAGAAGAGCCTGCATGATCTCCCAAGTATTGCTAGTGGGAGTGACCTCATTTTTCTCACTGTAAAAGAGGCTGGCAGTGCTTTTACTTAAATTTTCTGCAGGGCAGCAAGTGTTTTTAGATCACTCATCTGCAGAAATATGCTTCTGTAAACCAGTTACAGCAATCCGATTGTTCTCCGTGATAACTGGCCACCCCCTGGTATTGCTTCCCCAAATCTTGAGAGGCCGTCAAGCCGCTCACATCCCATCCGAAAGTTGCTGCCAAATTGAGACCTGTCCACTTCCTCTCAGCATTTGTTGTTGTGACTGTCAGCTCAGCCCTGTTGTCACACAACCCCGCAAGCTCATGACTTATTTATCCTCCTCCCCCGTGGGAGCGGGACTGTCCTTTCAGTGTGACTGAGAGATTAAAATATTAATTTCCTCCGCAGGTCTGCGGCGCTGTCTACAGGAGAAAATGTGCAGGTTGCCAGAGTGCTGTTATGTAAGAAGGGAGAGGCTCCCCACTCTCTCTTGACTCTGACCTGTTCCCTGTCTTCTATCAAGGCTCAGACACACTGAACAGAGGAGGGTATTCTAGTTCAGTGAGGCATGAAAAACACTATGAGCAGAGGAGGAGAGAAACACACACAGCATGGGGAGTGCAGTCTTTGCCGACATGAGAAATGAAAGTATTAGAAAGTGCCACTTTTGCTTAAACTTATGTACTTGCATGAATTCAAAGAGGATTTTTAAACAAGTAAAAATAAAATTCAAGACTTGAAGGCAACAAAGGAATAATAAAGTCTATAGTGCAAAGAATAGCAGCTCAGTGTAATATGGGTTATTAAAGTGATCAGGGCTCACAGAAGACAATCTCCAAGCCTGTTTTGATGTATAAGTTGTTATTCTCGTGTTGGAGCAACCACATTTTAACCAGCTATGATAATCTGTCCAAACTGGTTTAGAAATTCAGGAAGACACCAGTAGCAACCGAAGTTTGCAGAGAAATGGGAGACACTGAAACATCAGTGTGCTGCTTGGACACAACAGCACTGTTGCATTGCTGTAAGAAGGCTGTGGGTTAGAACCCTGGCCTGGGGGTGTCCCTGCATGGAGTTGGCATGTTGTGCATATGTGAGCTCTTAAGGTGCTCCGTCTTCCTCATTCAAATAGGAATGAGGAATATTTGAAATTTCTATTTTGAAATTTGTATTTCAAATATTGAATTTGAAATACAAATTCAATATTTGTATTTGAATGATCTTTGTCTGATCTTCTGAAACGTTTGTGTGACTAGAAAGCAAAAACAGAAGACAAATGCAGAACATAGCGCCCCCCAGAGGAAATATGCATGAAGTCCCTAAAGTCAGATCTCAAGGGATGAGGTTTATTCTATCACAATAATTCACTTTCAGTTACAGTTTCCTCATAAACCTCAAAGTTAACAGAAGTCTGCTGATTAAAGGATCTGTTTTTTCCCCCTGGTTTTATATTTTACCCTCTAATACATTATAGAACATCTGCTCTAGGCTCACATATGGGTTGTTTTTACTCCCACCTTCATAGGAGGCAGACATATTTTTGTTATTTCCTTCCAAGAGCCATCAATAAATAAGTATTCGAAGTGTTTAATGTCTGCTTTGCGTCAGTGGTTTTCAGTTGCACTGGGCTCAGTTGAACCTTGGTTTGGAACAAAAGGGATTAGGTAGCCGCCTTGTGAGTGGATCAGATTTTCAGGTCCACCTGCAGTGCTTTACCCCCTGCTGAACTCAGACCAGCTTCAGAAAATCAATTCACTTTCTGCATGATAGTGGTGGATTTTAACCAGAAATCAACTAATCATGTTTTTTTTATGAACAGCAGCTAAATAGACACATCAGCAATGTTTGCAAACTGTGCAAGATTAAAAAAAGCTCCCGAGTCACTGTATTGTGACAAGAACGATTCAAAAATGCCATTTCAGCTGTGTTGTTAATTTAACATGAAGAGCGATGGACTTCTCGCAACCCTGGAGCAAATATTTTCACAATGAGGGTCACTTATGTGTGAGCTGGACTCAGGAAGGGCTGTCAATAGCCTCCTTTATGAGACAGTGAGGGGGAATTAGGCCCTCAATAGAGTGGGACTAAGCCATGTATGGTGTTGGTCCACCATCGGGCCCGGCTTGTTTGTTTTGAAGGCAGCACGGGACTGGTGTGACTACGGTGTTTACGTTGGATGTGTGTGAGGTTGAGGACAGCTCCCACCTGGTGAGAAACTGACCTCTCAGATTGCATCAGAACAACAGGTGCAATCATTTCCAGTAAAATCCAAACGAATATGTCTGTTGAAACCAATTCATGTCTAAAGTTTTTCTAAATAGTGAATGGTAAAACACCTGCAAACTTTGAAGATCTATAAATAAAAATCTGTAATTGGCTAGTTGACCATGAAATACAAAAAAGTTTTTGTTGTTTAAATAAAAACAGCAAACTCATTTTGACATTTGTTTGTTCACTTTCTTCCTGATCTCTCACCTGATCCCAGCTTTTTCTTTTGCAGGGTGATTCATGCTGTCTCAAATGCAGTTCACAAGACTTTTAATAAGTAATAGGAGCTCATGTCAAAAAAATAATAATAATAATGCCACTTTCATGGGAATGATAAGCATTCATTCAGAGCCACATTGGAACAGGTATGAGTAAGAAAGATGTGGGAAAAAAACCCATTTCAGTTTAGCAGACAGACTTTTAGGACCGGTTCAGCCTGAAGTTAGGAAACATTGTAGCTGAAAACTGACCTGATCAGGAGCTGGTTTGACTGGGTTACTTAGTCTCCTTGGAAAAAAAACATCCAGTTACATGTTGCACTGATGTGATAAACATGAATGTATGTGTCTATTTTAGAATATTTGAGACATATGAAAAACTCCTTTATCATATGTCAAGGCTTTAAATGAACAAAGTTCATGTTGTGTGTCTCAGTGGCCTCTGGGTGTGACTGGCCCTGACTGGGTTCCTGCATGCAGCTACAAGTAAAGATGTGATTTTGCCTTCACAAGTTATCTTACATGTAGTTTTACAACAATAGTTAGTCCACATTTTGGCACATATATATATTTTTTTTATTCTAAAAAATATTTTTGTTTAGTTTTGATTTCTTTGTCTTTGGCTGCAGGAGATTTGTTAAGTTTTGTGGTCAAATAATTTTCCCCAGTGCTTTCTCTCCTTGGAGAATGCTTTTTTTTTTTCATTTCATTTCCAGGTAATGTTCTTTTTTTTTACTTGTCCACTGCTATCTTTTCTCTCCCTGTATTTATGCAAAACCTTTGTCTTCCACCTTCAAAGAACCTCTTGGCACACACATGTAAGTGAGGCCGAGTCCCCTCTACTGTCTTACCCACTAATTTCAGATAAAATTATATAGTCTTTCAGGGTTTTTTTTTTTTTTTTTTTTTGAATCACTAAATGGATTAGCACATTCCTAACTCCCTGACATTTGAACTCTTCACACTATTAAAAAGTCACTGAGGGTGGGAGAGCAGATGCTCCTGGGTGTTGGAAGGAAAAGATTCAACAGTAAAGAAGGAATTGAACATTTGCTGAAGCTTTACCTTAACTTTAAATGGGCTCGCCTTCAATATCGAAGAGTTTCTTATGTCCAACACCTTCCAACACTTTTTGAAAATCTGACTGCCATCTCTCTGCAATCTTTTCAAAATTTATTTTGAAAAGATACTATGAACCCCCATGAAGTAATGTATAATTGTGAAGAAGGCATATTATTACTTTTATTGTGGTTAAGAACACTGCAAGTGTTTTGGTGTCTCTGTAACCTATACACATCTACAGGCTGAAATAGTTTCCTGTTCTTTGTTCGCAAAGAACATGATGTATATAGTTATTATATATGTCATTTTTATATAAATATGTAAGATGAACTTCCACCTGTATCCAGCGAGATTCGTCTTAGCACGGCTTCATATTTACCTGCCTAATAATGATAATCTTCAGTCCCCACTGAAGAGAGGCATTCTTGGAGTGTGATGGTACCACCACTGTGCTTCACAGCTTGGGATTTTGTGCTCAGATGTTAGTTTTCTGCCACACAAAATTTTGTAAGCAGACCAACATGTATATTCTATTTATTCATATGGGGACTAATGAAGATAACTAATGTGAATGCTGTTCCTCCACTTTTTTCCACAACTTATCTATTTCTGCATACCTTGTGCTATTTCAAGCATTCAGCTTTTCTTGTATTTTGTTCATTCAGGACATTATGACTATGGTCTTTTGGTATAGTTAATGAAATGTCAAGCTTTTTGTGATCATCTTGGGCCATATTGAAATGAATGGAACATCCCATAATTTCTAAAATAGTTTGACAACTTGCCAGTGGTGGTCAACTTGCTTCTGACAGCATTTCATTGTTTCATTGATATATAATTCTTGACAAAAAAATAAAAAAATCATAAAACCTAGTTTTTTTACGTGAAATGAGCACAACAAAAAAAAGTCTATTTTGGATTGAGCAAGCAAAGAAGCTTTTATTTACAAACATAAACAGGCTAAGCAGGTCACCCATAAGTTCTTACTCACAGAGTACTCAGTGGGTCATTCAACAGTATCTTTGGGCTTGCAGACAGAAAGAAGCATTTTTCTTTTACTTGAAAAACAACACAATCAATCTTTCTCTGATGAAAATCGCTTTTATGATCACTACACTTTATAATACCATATATCTGTATAGCAGCACCAAATAGCATATTTTAGTTTACACTTCTAATGCAGTGACCTCTCTGGTAGTGTGTGAGACATTTTAAAGACTTATTAAGAACAGACCAGTAAAAGTAATTGTTACACAAGTTGATTAAAAAAATGATTAAGAAACTGAACGTTTTAAAGCAACACATTCAAGTTAAAGCAAATGTTTGATCTGACTTTTCCGCGCTCCCTGCCTGGGCCCTAGTTTTAAACAGATTCCTCACAGAGGTCATCAGTGGGCTAAAAACAAACAGCTCTTTTTGCCTGTAGGAACCCCGGTGTCTTGTTCAAGGACACTTCAGCAGAGAAGATATATTTGCATCGTAACGCTTCCCCCTCGACGTCCGAGCACACCACTGCCAGCCCTGTCTGCTGGTTAATGGCATTTTTAGCACGCGTTAACAAAGCACCATAAATGTGCCAGCAATACACTCTAACATAGAGCACAGGAAATCTGACACCGATAAAAGCGTGTCTGGACTCAGGGAGTCCGTAGCAAACATTTAAGTGGTAGAAAACGATCTGAACGGAAAAGAGGCTGCATCTTCTTTGCCCGCGTACAAATACTAAGAAATGTCCATGCAGAATTCTCTGGCTAGAAAGTGTTCTGACAGGATCAAAGGTCCAATTAAATTACACGTTTAGCTTATTGTTCTTCTGGGTTAGTTCCCGAGATGGGTAAAAAATCTTGTGATATGCCAAAAAGTGCACTTCCATTACAAACACTTGCAAAAAAGATGAGTCACTCCCGAGGAATAACAGTCCTGCTAGAAACAGCAGCTTTAAAAAAAGGCTGTTTGATATTTAATGCTGCTGAAGAGGTAAGACAAGATTTATGAAGAAGCAAAACAATATAAAAAAAAAATAAAAATGTTCTAATCAAGAGAAAATTTACTTGAAGTAAAGCAGATGAGATACAAACTGGTAAAAAGTCCATGTAGTGATAGTAAATATCAAAAAATAAAAATAAGAGTCTTTTTGGCGAATCATAGTGAAATGAGAGAATCGAAGGGTTTCATCTGTAGTGGTCGCAAGGAGGAGGAGGATGAATCCCAGAGGGTTGGGGGCGGATCAGGAGAACCCAGCTGCTGTCCTCCTGATGGTTTACCAATGCTAAGAGGTCTGCAGCAGGCGTCTGTAGTGAGGCATGATCTCGTGTTCAGGCAGGTGTAGGTTGAACTCCAGTGCTACCAAGACGGGAAACTCGAACGCTATCAGCTCTCTGCGGTTCACTCGGAATCGCTCCTCCAGTTTCTGCAGAGAGAAGTCACATGAGAGGACACTCAAGTTGTGGATCTCTGCAGCTCCTCCAGCATTACCATGGCCTTTATGGCAGCTTCTCTCATTATTGTTGTCCTTGCCAATCTGTCAGTTTTGGGTGGGAGGTTTGCAGCTGTGCTCTTTCCAATTTTATTATGGACCTATCTACTGTCTTAGATTAAATCTAGATTAAAAACCTACCTGTTTAGAGCTGCTTTTGAAACACCTTTATGGTGTGTAAAGGTGGCAAAATGTAATGTTTCAATTGTTAACTGTGTGTTCTATAACTTTGTGTTTTTATGATGGAAAGCATTTTGAAATGCATTGCTGCTGAAGTGTGCTATAAGAATAAAATTTGATTTGTCTTCATGAAGACCATCATCAATCATGAATTTACAAACCTCTGAGAACTTAACACAACAGCTGGATTCACACAGGTTATAATGCACACAAGAAGGACTCCATGCACTAATTAGGCAATTCTAAAATCAAAGACAAGCTTAATTTTTGTATTTTAATTCCAGAAAACTGTTAATAACCGTTTTTAATAACCATTAAAAGGTTGTATTGAATCAAAATGCAACAACATTGAAAGTTCAGACCCTGGATATGTATAACACATTCTATTAATCGTCTATCCAGTTTTTCTTTCCAGCCAACTAACAGAAAAAAAAATCTAATGTATTGTAAAGATTAGATTCTTCTTATTTGTAAGAATTTTGAAAGCCATGAATTCATTCAACTCCACAATTATGTACTACTTTGTGATGGCGTGCAGCATTGGTTTCTAATCAAAACCCCCAGGATTTTGGTCCTGCAACTTTAAAGTGTGCCTGAATCCACCAAGTTTACTCAGAGTCCTGATGCAGTGACCTAATTATTGGATTCAGTTCTAGGACACCTGCCCTCGATGACTGAAGTTCAGCACCCGTAATCTAGTTCATAAAATGACCAAATGTGATAAAGTTCAACGGGGACATTCATATTAAAAATTGTTCACATGCGAAACTCATCCTTAAAACCTCTACTTTTAATTCTCCCTGTTTGTGCACTACTTAGCTAGATTTAAATTGCAAATGCACGTCTTGCAGCAAACTGGTCACTTCTGCTAAGCTGGAGAACGTTCAGAAACACCTTGGCTGACATACATCCATCAGTATTTTTCCTTAAAATTTATAAAACCAGACGATGTTTCCTTTCCTTTTCTGCTTGAGCTCTATGAGTAAACATAAAGAAATCCTTACACTTACCCCTTTAGACTTATTTCAACAAATACATCAAAGTGAGTAATTTTTGCTCTTCTCTCAGCTGTATCTGCCTGTACATGTTAGCTCCTGCTTTAGCGCTTGCTTTCTCTCATTAATCAGCCTGAAACTGGTGATGCAACTGAATCCACTAAAAAGCCACCTCAGCGGACTTTATAATTATTATGAGAAGACTGAACCTGTCCCTTATTAAAGGACCTCTACATGAGAAACTGCAAACATTTGTTTTCTGGTTGTGTGGACGAGAAGACCTACATCGATAAGAAGCTTGACCTCCTGCTTCTTAAGATCACCACCAATCTTGGCTGCCAGGAGGACACAGGCTCCAGCGCAGAGTTTGCGGTTTTGTTTGTTCAGCTTGCCTTGAAGAACGAGTTTTTCGAAGTAGACAAAAGCCATGGCCACAGTCGGCTCCTCGTACCCGCATTCATCCTGGGCCAGTTTTTTTATCTCTCTTTTCAAGCTGTGAAAAAGTTTAAGTTTGAAGTAGAGAAGGGGATAAAAAAAGCCAATACTGACTAAGATAAACTAGAAGTAACACATCCTACGCTCATACTAATTTAATTTCAAATGCAAAAAGAAAAAAAAAAAAACTTAAATTCTTGACATTCTGGTTGGTTTACCTCCGGATCTTGCTTAGAGTGAGACGGATGTGGGGGAATTTCTCCTTGAAGGTCTCGTTCATGTCCTTCTTCAGGTCAAAGGGCTTGACGTATTCGATGACCGTGGTCTGGGAGGCCAAAGAAAAGAAACAGAGACAGTGTCACCAGCGATCTTTGTGGATAACTTAATATGCTCTCGTGTGAGTGTTGGATTTCAAGGTCTGATGAAGAATCTCTCTGGACACTGGCTTTATCCAGGACACTCAAAGGACAATCTGGGACACTGATGTTTTAGTAATGTGAGAGAACCAATGAGCAGTTGATTGTTTCAGTTTGTTGATAAGAACCTTGTTTTATTTCCAGGATTTTCCTAAGCCTTGTCAATGAAACAACAGGTCACAACGGCTGCTAAATCTTTGATATAATGAACAGTGCTGTGCAAAAGTATCAACAACTCCACCCTTTTTTATTTTTACTTTTTGTCACATTACAGTCACAAACTTAGGTATTGGAAATTTTCGTTGTAGACAAACACAATTAAAAGCAGAATTATAGTTAAAGGAAAATATGCATTTTTAATATATATATATATATTTATTTATTTTTTTTTTTAAATAATGATTTTGGGTTCCTATAAGTTGTCTTGCCTAAAATTGATAAGACTAGAAATTCTTCAGCAACCATTTACTTTACACATAATTCAGTCCTCCTCTAATCTCCTCTGTTCTTTTTTTTTATAGTACATCTATTAAGAACCATAACCATGGTTTCCGTTGTCTACCAAGTACCCCATGCTCCTGAAACACAGAGAACACTCTTGTTCCATTCTAGTAGTAAACACAATAGCCATTGTTGTTGAACGCTGGCTTTTGCTATCGAAGGAAGAGAGAGTGGCCTTGACTAACATTATAATTATATCAGTCCTTGTTTTTTATTCAGCAAGTCAGACGAAAAAATTGTGCAAAGCAGGAAAATATAAGGAGGGAGTTTAGTCCTGTAATCCCTTTTTCTCAATAAAACATCCGCTTTTTTATGAGAAAAACGGAGATGGTCTAGTTTTTAAAGCCGCTAAACGATAGCAGAGACAAAATGTTCTATTTACTGCATTCCATTGGGTGGGAAACAGAATCACTGGCCTTGATGATTAGAAATTGTCTGAAAATATTCCAAAAAAAGCTGATACTTTAAATTGTTTTTTTTAGGAATAAACAGCAGACAAATCTTTCCGGTGTTATTCTTTCTGGTGAAGATGGGGGATGCTGAGCACAAAAGGTCAAAAAATAACTGCAGTGGAATACTGAGGCTACGTGTCGAAGCGGAGACGGACCTCTTCCTATTTGTTTTGAATGAAAACAACCTTCCCAACCCGCTCAGAGGCTGTTGTTGCTGCTGCTTGTAGTGCTGTGTTAGACGTAGTATAGTCTCACCATGTAAGAGGGAAAGATGAGCACTCTCTTGTGCTTTCCACAGGGCCACTGTGGGTCATCCAGCAGGTTGGGGTCATACTCGCGAAAGTCTCCGAAGTCATTCCCTGCAGTGAGGACCAACAAACAAAACAACATGAGCTTAAAGCTGGAGGTTGCGTGTGAACGGCATCCTTTAAGAAGAGTCTAAGTTCACTCGCCTGTGTCCAAGCTGCTCTGGTTGCTGTTGGCTCTGCCCAGGCTCAGGCTGCGGTGGCTCGCGTTTCGAGACTGAGAGAAGGACGAGGTGGAGTCAATGGTGTTCCTTCGACCGCCCAGAACGTTGGTGGGATACAAGAACTGGGTGTACGAAACAGTCTGCAAACAAAAGAGTGTTTATCTGAATAATAAAATACCAAAAGGTTTCTGAGGTAGAATGCTAAACTCCAGACATCCCAGCCTATTTGTATACCAGAGAAATTTGTTTTCAATGCTGTAGAGAAAAAAATAAACATAGAAATAATTAAAATAGACAGGCACAGCAGATCAATGTCTTGCACATTGCTTTTTGATATACAGTACATAAATTTGATATTATGTACATTCATATGCATATGATGCAACATAATACAGTATCAAAAAGAATAACAGGTTTATTTATAGTTTGTCCTGAAATGTATTGATTACATTTACAACTGCCTTTACATCAGTATGTCTGGGTAGCTAGTTTATTTATTTAAAATATCTATATGAAACATCCCACAAGCACATCCATACCATCTAAACATTTTCACATTTTGTTTATTTACAACCACAAACTGAAATAAAAATTTTTTATTTTATACTTGATTTATATTTGTTTATTTTTTTTACCAAGTAAAATATACATCTGAAGAAGTATTTCATTTATTTGTGATAAGCTCCCCTGAGACAATACTTCAAAGAACTAACTTGAGCAGCAATTACAGCTCTAAGCACTCTTTCTCTCTTCATCAAGAGAAAGAAGATTTCTGCTCATTTTTCTGTGTAAAATAGCACAAGCTCAGTCAGATTCAATGGAAATCGCCTTAAATGCATTTTTAAGTGGTGCCATAGATTCTGACTTGGATCTAATGCCTGAAGGACATGAAGCTCCTTAAGGACCGGTGTCTCTTTGAAGTCCTTGATCTAAACCTCAGCTGTCGAAGTTTTCCTAAAAGTTTAACTTTTGCCTCAGTTTCAAGTCTTTTATAGCCTCCGACATGTATTCTTCCACTCATCAACCCAAAAACTCAGAGAAGTTTCTGTCACTCTTCTGAAGAAAAGGCAGTTTCACATCATGATGCAGACACCCTCTAGAGAAACATGGTGGTGATGAGTAGTTTTAGGTTTCCCAACAAATAGTTTATGGAATGAATCTCACAAAATTCAACTCTGGTCTAGGAAGATCAAAGCATTTTCTTCCACATGTTCGTTGTGTCCTCTATATGGCTTGTGCCAGACTACAAACAGTTCCTGCCAATAAGTCTATCTTTCAACAATGGCTTTGTCTTGAAAGTCATGTTTGTGGAGTGAGCGGCTAATGTTGTCCTGTCAGGTAGATTTTATTAGGAGCAGGCTGAATATAGATGCAAGCTACAGCGAACATTTTTTAAAAACCATGAATCATTTTCCTTCCACTTCACAATTTTAAAATACTTTGTGTTGATTTATAACCCAGGATCGCACTAAAATTATTAAGATTTATGGTTGTAAGGTGACAAAATGTAAAACAAATGTAAGGTGTATGAAAGATTTTGCACATACTTCAAAATATTTCTAATCCAAGTCAAGAAGACAAGTTTGGTCTTCGCAGGTCTTTGCTGGTTTCTCACCTTTCCATCTGCTCCCAACTCCACTCCCTCCAGTCCAATCACCATTTCCTTGGCACTTACGCCTCCTGATGGGTGACGCTGACGCCCTTCCGCCCTTATGTCCCTAGTGAGCACAAGAGTTTTAGAGCTCTCACCAAACAAATCGTGCTGCAGCTTCGTCCAACCCCCACACTCCCTCCCTCTTGTTTTAGCCCTGCTCCATCTCATCTTCCTTACACACTCACGTTCTGCTTTACACATACAGACCCAGTATCGATCTGCGCTCATCGGCTGGCCTAGTTTCTGTTAACGGCTCGTGTTTTCAGGAGCTTCTCGGAGCACTTTTAAATAAATTGTGCCCTGGGGAGGCAGGATGGAGGAGAAAACTGAGCCAAACTCTGTCAGCTGCTGCCTCACCCAAGCCTGAGATGCCATACTGATGTGGGAGTGTGTCCTAAAACAGATGGCTGCAGAGCCAAATGTGTGTCAGTGGGGCAACGTGTGGGCAGGTTGAGACTATACACATGCTGAATAAGCTAAATATTTCTGTGAAAAGGTTGTGCACAACACACAATACCCATACCGATATCTGTAAATACTTGTTTTCCGGCCACACACCAATGGAACAAACATATTTTTTGCTGGGCTTAAAATAATTAACTATTTATAGAAAAGCAACTGCAGTTTTTTCAATAAATATATTTTTTGTTATTTCCAAGTAAGTTGCTTGATTACAAACTAATAATAAATAGCTTAGTAACTAGGCAATGAATCATTCTTACTTTTAGTATCCAAGGCAAACAAACAACCCATGCCTACAGCCAAATTCATTTTTCTCTATAAACACAAATGCACTCTGACAGTCAAAGACACGCGCTAACACTGTCCTGTCTGTCTTCTGACCCCTTATCGTCCCTGGTTCAGACTTGCCTTCTGTTTAACTTTGTATCCATATGCACACACATAAATCCTGTGTTTTGGCAACACATGGCACCTAATCAGTCAAAATAAAAACTGTGTTATCAGACAGACAAGCAGGGCAAGGCACAATGTTGACACGTCACAGGAAAGGAGACCCCAATGCAGCATGGCAGCTTTAACCAAATAATAAAAAAAAAAATGGAAAAAGATGAATGGATACAAGCAAGAACATTTAAAGGACAAAGACAAAAAATAGAAAAGTTTCTCCTTTGTTATCCTGAGAATGAACAATGAATTAATGAGAAGGAAATGTTATTCAGCAACATGCATGAATCTCAGGCTTTATGTAATCTGTTTGTTAGTGTTTCAGTTCTTATGTCAAAGCAAGCTTTAAAATAGTGAAATCACAAGAAAGGTAACAAAAATCTTAAGCTATTAGATATTTCAATAAACACTTTACAAACTCTATCACAACCCCAAGTACAGGAGATTTGAGCTTCTTCAACTTTACCTGTAAGAGCATTTATTGCCAACATCTGAATAAGTTTAAGGCTTTTACATAGGATTACATTTCCACCACAGCCCACAACCAAAAGTACAGCCCAATGACCCAGAGCAAGGAAACATGATGAATAATATGTGGTTTCATACTCCTGTTATACATAAATATTTGATTCCCCTCAGCTCAACCTAAAACTTGATGTTTATTTACTCATCATTTTCTTATAAGAACAGATGGACTCTTGATCTAAGGTGCTCAGTTCAGTTTTGTATGTTCTGCCATCATTTTCCCCAAATGCAGACCGTTACAAGCAACCTATCTCATCTAAGCAGGGGCTTGTAATTTCTGCCAGTACGGGGTTGTGGCCAAGTCAATGACTTGGTGAAATGGTCTGGACTTCCTTAGATGGAAAGAAAATGGAAAAAACTACCTTTCATAGCATTGACATAAAAAATTTTTTTATCAGAATGTATAACATGATCTACTAGCAGAAAGGCAATACTAAAATTATATAGCAAAGTAGTCTTACTGCTGTAATTATATCTATAATTTAATTGACTGTTTATGTAAACAGTTGATTTTGAAATGGTTTTGTTGCTGTAAGAGAAGGAGAAGTTTAGAAGCTCTTTTTCAGCCAGCTGATCAACAGTGTGCAGCAAAGTGTTGGGGAGGGGCAGTTCATGTTACCATGCACATACAGCCATAGACAGCTCTTGTTCTTCCAGGACCGTCTGTCTTTTGACCACAAGAACAGTAGATTTTTGTAACCAGAACTTTAGAACTCTGATGTTCCATGATGAAGTTTACCTGCGAAAGCCTAAATAACTATATTTAAAGACATGCTTTTAAAAGGCAATAATTTCAACTGTTTTAGAGCTAAAATATTTTTTTGACTCAGGCAGGGAGAAAGATACAAGTCCAGCTAGCATAAATATTTTTCTAAACTAGCAAAAATGATGTCAGTACAGCAGACTTTTCAAACCCTTAAACTTAGTCCGTAAATCAATGATTTCAATATGGCTTTTCTACAATACATAGATGCAAGCTTAAACGGGAAGGGTGAATAAAATAATCAAATTTATGGTAAGAACTTAATTACAAAATGTGAGAAGGACATGCTGATCTTCAGTAGAGCTCTTTTTGGAGTTCATTTGTACCGCAACATGAAAGCAAATATTCAGAAAAGATGGGTTAGTGTTAAATCTCAATCAACAGTTTCAACTGAGTTGTCTGATGCAATTCTGTTCAGCACAAAACAAGAAGCAGACGTCTAACTGAAAACAGCCAATGTGCCTAGCATAGGGGGCTTATTAACCTTTGACCCTGCACTGACTGGTTGGCTTAGGGCATTCCACAAATACTCTGAGCCTGTTGTGCTCTGCACTAAACCTCAACATGGAGCTTTTCTTTCTGTGCATTGTATTCTCGGTTGTTTACCTGCCCTGTTTCCCTTTCCGCTTCCTCTAAACCGTGTCACCAGATAGGGGTCAGAACCAGTTTTGCAATACAGCTGATCTCTATGCAAACCAGGTAGACACCCTTTACACTGAATTCTAAAATCAGAGATGTGTTAGCTAGAAATCAGCTCTTCTATACAGCGGAGAGTTGCAAAATTGGTAGAGAAGAAACAAAAAAAGCATGGCTTAGAATTAAGCCAACTAATAATGCAGTATTACTGTTTCAGGCTTAAAAAGACTACAACTAAGAGGAGCTATTGCCCCAGGAATGGTAAACAGGATGGAGAGCAAAGCCAGCTATGGACAAAAATAATGTGTGGGGGGGAAAGGATGAGCGCCCACAAGCCACCAGAGCAATTATGACAAAAAGCAACAGAGGCAACAAGCAGAAAAGCTATCTAGTCTATTAATACTTACACATGTATGCACACAATTAAGCCCTTGAAGCCATTTTTCAGCCCACTTTGTATTTATGACACCATCATAATAAAAAAAAAATGCATCGGCCAAAATCAAGCTTTGAAGGGAGAGCGTGTCGACAAAGGAGAAGTATGGGGGGAAAAAAGGAAAGAGGGAGCACAAGGTGGGCGGAGTCATAAAAAGTACGGCATGCCGTCTGATACATACCCTGCTTGGCTACAATCTTGATAGGGCAGGACAGAAAATACACTATAGAAGGATCTTCTGCCACTGATAAGGACTATCCTATGAAAAAGAAAATGGTGAACAAGCTAATGAGCATCTATCTGGTGTAAATCCAGAGGCTGAAGTTGGAGAGAGATGGCAGGTAAAACATCAGAGTAAAGAGAAGATTGGAAACCTTCATTGTGAAACTTTGGTATTTGGAGTGTGCAAAAGCTTTGCATCACGACTAGTTCTCAATATTTCACTTCTAATGAGAAATAATACAGAATACCTTACTGTTTTACAGTAATCAACAAATCTTCAGACCCAATGAGCCAGATGCAAAAAAAATGGTTTGTTGAAAGCAAGTCCCCATACCTGACAGTCAGAGAAATGCAGTTATTAAGTTTCTTGAAACATAATTCAAGAACAAACAGTTCATAAAATTAAAAAGTTAGCTCCTGCTGAGCGTATGCAATACAGAAAATGTCAAAGACATTTTAACCTGGCTGTTTTATGGCTATACCTGAAAATGCTACACACTCAAAAACAAAGATGATGCTATTTTGGATAAAATAACACTATTCCTACCCCAACACTGGGCTTTTAACAGCATGATGTGCCATATTCTGAAATCTCTTCCAAAATATACTTTATACAATGGGTGTTTTTAAGCGCTGTCATGAAGAATTTGATACCTTTTGGTTCTAGTGCGTCTCAGTCCAATTCCAAGTACTGAAACAGCGTTCAGATCGGTACATTTCCAAATATCCCGATCCGAATGATCCAAGCTGAATTGGACAGCTTTTCCCCCCCATAATAAATAAAATCAATGTTTTAAAACAGATTTATGTTTACTCAAGTTATCTTCTTCTGATATTAAAAGCTGAAACATATAAGTGAGAAAAAAGTAAAAACAAAAACCTGTAAATGGAAGAAAATGCTTTTTAACTACATTGTATGCAAGTAATAGATGGTTTAAACAAACAGCATTTCCCTGAAAATTGTCAGACATGAGGACTGTAACAAAAATAAATGAGAAAAAAAGGAGAAAACATCTTCAGAGAAGCAAAATTGTTGCTTAAAGACTTTATATGGTAAGTCAGTAATTAGAAAGAAACATGATGCATTTTTCCAATGACTTCTTGTTTCCATTAAAGCTGACCAAAAGTTTTGAAAACATGTTAAATGCTTACTTCAAGAATTTCTTCTCATAGACATAAGGTGATTCTATCAAATAAAATCCAGTCCGTAAACAACACCAGTACCAAGTTGCCAACTTCTTTAGCACATTAATTAATACTAAGCATTTGAGGGCAAGAATGAGTTCATCTTTAAAAATACAATCAAAGTCACCATCTTTTCTAACAAGTTGTGGACAAAACTGCTTCCTTTGTATAAGCCAAATGTTCAATAATGCTCTAAAATAGAACATAAACTTATACCTATTTGGATAAAAGACCAGCATTCAACTAGATCTCAAATCTTCATGAGACGACCTGACCAGCAATAAAATACCGAGTCTCTGAAATAGTATGACTGAGCGTGTATTCAGTAATCGTTTGAAGATCAGCAGAATTTGTTTGACGTGAAGGATTTCTGTGCTGCAAACATGCTTAACAGAACTGTGATACCAATATGTGATTCAGCATTCAGCAGTGAGACAGATAGTGTGATTTAAAAGAAAACTCAACAGTGATCAAATAAAAAAAAAAAGTTCATTGGATTACATAAATGAACAACCGGATGGGATTTCCAGTTTTGTTTGATTAAGAGTCATGCTGTAAATGGACCTGGCCTGTAATGTGAGAAAAAAACCAAGCTGCACTTCATTGACTGGGGCAGCCTGTCATCATTCAGTAAGAATGATGGAGGACGCCTCTGTTTGACTTCATACCTTCCATTGTGCATATCGTGTTGCCGCATGTTCTTTATGAAGTGGATCTTCTTGAAGCTCTTTGGTCGGGGTGAACCCGATAGGGTTCGACATCTAAAATACAAAACAAACATAACAGTCGAACAGAAAAAGAAAAAGCAGAAGGCATTTCTCGAGTAAATGTGGGGGACTTTTGCTTGTACCTGCGTAAAGGAGCATTTTCTTCAATGTCTTCTAGAGTTTCTAGCGAAGAGCGCTGAGAGATGAGTCTCCTCCTGTGAAAACAGGCAGAAGAACGCAACCTTAAACTTAAGAGGATGTGAATTAAATTTCCCACATCGTATTAACACAGAACAAATTTGATTTTGTGGAGTAGCTCCAGCAGAATGACTACAAATATGACACAACTGACACAGCAAAGAAACTTAACTGAAGGTCAAATAATGTCGAATGCACTATAAAATGTTTTAGAAGCTAAAGAAGCTGTAAGGAGCTAATTCATTAAGAAACAAAAACATTCCCAAAACATCAGTTGTCGGCAAGAAGCAACATTTTCAAGAAAACCTTGTTGAGCTAGAAATAATACTTTTATTTTTCAGTAGCTAGATTTTCAACTCACAATCTGGGACCTACTGTATGTCTGCCCTGAAACCAAAAAGAAAAACTGTCACAATGTTCAAATATATGTTTATTTATTAAAGTTATGTTGTCAACATAACATTCACCAAATAATTACATATTATAAATCATGCATCTCAAACTCAGATATGAGTCTTTACATTTCTTTTCATTATTTCAACAAAAAACTTAACACAGGGACATTTGAAAACATACATTTAATAAAGCAAAGTCAATATTACTGAATCCATGGTCAGTTTCAGGTAGAACTATAACCAGGCTAATTGCCTTTAATTGTTTGCTATGTTAGTAGAAAGAGATCTTTGTTAAAAGTCATAGTTTAAAATGTGACTAAACGCTCTCACAAAAAAAGGTAAAAGATAAATAGTGACTGTTGATTAACACACAAACTATCATGTCTACCATCTGTTACATCAACCCTGCATGCTTTTGTGGTCAGTGATCTCCTCAGTCTCATAAAGAGCAAATAGTATTTCCCAGGATCAGAGCTGCTAAGAGGATAACGAACTGGCTCCATGAGCCTTTTGTGTAACACATTTGGTCACAGATGGCCTTTATTTCACACTTTAGCTGCTTGACTAAATTCTGCTGCCGCAACGCTTTTAGTATGTGATCAGCTGCCAGTTTCAGAAAATAAAACCCACATGTGAAAGCTAAGTATCCCAAAGCAGTTCCAAAATTAGGTTGTAATTGCATAATTAGCGTCACAGAAACAATGCTGTCTGACTCAAAAGTTTTACAACCCCCCAAAATTCAAGCAGTGAGAAGTTAACCCATTAATGATCTAAAGAACTGAAATACTACATTTTTCTTCTGATTTCGGTTAGAACAACAGGGTGGAACCGATCCTGTCTGAAAAGCTAAATGTGAAATAGTGGAGCAGAAATGAATAAATGTGTAACATAAATGTGGTTTCCAGAGCTAAGAAAAAAACAAAATACAGACCATCAATCTCTGATAAATAAAAAAAAATGCTCGGAATTTTTTTTATTGAATCTAAGTTTAAATAACAAGAAAGAATTGAAGAGACATCCACTGGGGCTCTGCTAATGCGTCATAATAGAAGAGGGCCTGGCCTGACCTCTGACCCAGGGTGGAAGGAGACTGGCCATGTGATTTATGGCCAGTCTTTAATCAGCCTCCTCGCAGACACGGACAAGCAAAGTAATGATCCATGGCTGCAGTCTTCCTCGAGGGGCATGCTTTCTTTCACTGAATCACTTTAATTATGAAATTGCCTAATGTTCCAAAAAGCCACTGGAGCCATTTTAAATGATCCTTAGCTTGATATTTTGCAATGCATTTATAACTAAATAGTGACATTTTCTCAATTGCTACACAGTTTGTTTCTTTGGTGTTTTCACCTTTATCATTTTATTCCTGCAGCCTCAGGATTAAGCACATGTGGGTTTGCTTAATCAATATATGATTAAGCAAATGTTTCTTCTAAGAAAAGTTTGCAATATCTGTTGCATGCACAAAAAGCTAATTTTGTCCGCGTTTGTCTAACTGGTTTGTTGCTCTCAGTATCACAGAGATAAGGAAAGATGGGTGAATTTCCCATATAAAAGTTTACTGTAAACTAATGGTTGTTTTTTTAACAATAATGTTGAATATCTGCAAAAGACCATTGTAGATCGATTACAGGTTACAATATACCTTTTCAGCTTTCTTACTGGGTAACTTTTGACTCACTGAAGTAGACTTTAATATTACATTAAATCAGATGGGAATGCCTGATTAGATTTAATCTGTCTGTATGTTTGCACTGTAGTTATATAAATATGATGTATTGTATATTTCTGTGTAATCGGAAATTAATTCACTCTGTTCCTCATGTAAATTGCTTTGAAATTCAGTGTTATATAGATAAACTTAATTGTAACGCTAGTTGGTGTACAAGTTACTTTAGTTGAAATAGTCATCTTACTGAATTTTAAATATGCAGACTTTAAGCATGTACACATGGTATTGTATTCATTTTAAAGTAATATTGGACTGGGGAATCTGCAAATGTCTTATCTTAAGTGACAAAAACTGATAGGAAATGGTTACAACAAATAGTCTCTTCTGTGAGACATTTTGTCGACTTCCAACTCAAATCTCTGTAAATAGAGAACTTTGAAAAGCTATTTACTAGCAAGCCGATCATGATTTTTCCTGTTTGCTTTTTCACAATTCCAGCTTTAATATTTGAACTCTGATCCAACCACTGTGGATGAACAGCTGCTGTTCTTAATGCAAAAGATGTTTTCTTGGCCAGCACAAATCCGGGAGACAAAAACAGCATGGTCACTCATTCATTCTCAACACAACTCTAAGAGCAAGGGTCAGAACAATCAGTGCATAGCCCTTCAGTTAGACATTAACTGGTTTGAGTATGGCGCTTTGAAAATGGCTTGTAGCCTCCAGTCTCTTTTAAACAGTCCCTGTTATTGTTGCCTAAGGTAATTTTGTCCATGCATGACCTCAATTTATGCAGCATTACATCAATTCCACTATGAATGCAATGAAATTATCTTGTAATAAAATGTGCATAAAAGGGATTTCCAATCCTGCTCAGTGGTGAGCACAGAGTTATAAAACAACAGAGGGCTGGAAGTGGAGATTAGAAGGTTTCACACGTAAGACCTGTTGGCAGCTTGCCACAGGACATGGTCTTCCATTTTGCAACACAGTAAAAGTAAATGTTAAGGTCTGGATTTATTCACACATAGAAGGCCCTGCCAAAGGGGAAGAGGGAGTTTGATTGTCTAATGAGAGGACAAAAAAAATCCGGGGTAGCTGATCCTTGAAAGGACCGGAACAAATGGGATACGTGAGGCAACGTAAAAAATAATTGGGCACAAAAGACGATAAGGAAAGTTCACAGTGTCTTATAAACACCCACAACTGAAACTGTTAGTTTCTAACTGGCAAGCATAGCAAGTGAATATGTGAGGACCAAAGAAAACAAAACAAACAAAAAAAAAAGAATGCAGTGGCTGTGTGATTGCTTTGAGATAAATGGATGTAATCAAATAAAAAAAAAAGGATGACATGAATAATGCTTCTAGCTGAACTAGGACCATTGTTTAAAAATAATGGAAGCAAAATCTATTTGCTTTAAAATTCTCTTTTAGTGTTTTTAAATAGAGGATAATGTACATTAACAAACATAACCTTCGGACAGAAAAAGGACTACTGTGTCTTGATTGACATTTATTCATTTCATTTCAAAAGAATGTTATCAGATTTTTTATTATTTTAACCATTAAATAAAAAACCTTCATCATAGTATAATTTTTTAAATATTGATGGGAATATTAACAAAAAATCTTGATATCTGGGAAAATTTTAAAAAATAGATCATTTTTGTGAGTAGGACCACATATGACCAATATTTTGACACAGTTGGCTCCACGAAAGACATCCAGGCGTTGATGTTTATGCATAAGAAACATGAAAACAACAAAAAATCATCGATTATCCATCTTAAAAAACCGGCTCCAATTTTTACATGAAGTTCTGTGCAGAAGTGGAGGTGATTTTCTTGGTTCTGAGGCATGTACTTAAAATCACTTAAGAGTTTTATTTTAAATTCACACCATGTGAAAGGGGAACATTTTTCCTACATTTTACTGAATAAATTATTGATGTGTTGTTGATGGTCTGGCAACAATAAGAACTTGTTTACAAAATGTGTGGAATGTTGGAACTCAGCTGAACAGCAGAGTGGCAGGAAAAAGTCGAATGTGATGGAAAAATGAAACTGATTTTATAAAATAATAAAATATGTCAAAAATTAAATCACTTAGTAATTGTTTTTGATCTGTTTAAAGTGCAGATTGTGCTTCCGCATAAACGTATGGAGAAGTAGTTAACTTTCAAAGTGAACAGCGTCTCTGAATGATCTGAAATTATTTTTTTATGAAAAGAAAATTTTAAAATGTAAAAAAACTTAAAAAGTTAAAGCATGCATTTATTTAATAAGAGGAATATTGTTAAAGCTAAATGGTTAAAAAGCACAAACTGAGAAATTAACTAGTGATTAAAAAAAATACAATAATTCACACATTCAAAAAAAAAATTTCATAGTTAAACACATGCTGGACCTTGTTACACTGTCTCATATTGAGCTCCTTGGGAACTTTCTGACCATATGTTTCACAGCCCAGACATTGCAAGACTCTGAAGGAATATAAAGCCTTCTTATATAACTCTGTGATTATGCCAACCATGACCTCACCACACAACAATCGACCTCATAACCAAAGGTATGTGACCTAATCACACAAAATATGAGCGGACTATTATGTTGGCTCATACTCCTTTGTTTCCAGCCAGTTTGTTAAATCACTGAAAGTACATGTTTCTGGATTACTGCTGTTTGGTGTGAACAAAATTAAAACAGGATGTGAGAAGCTTTTGTCTGACTGTGATGGAGGAGGAAAAGACAAATAGCGATAATTGTTCTACACCTCCAGCATACAGCACCAGATGGGGAATGGGATGCTATATTTAAAGCTCAGCTCTTGGTGCACTGATTTATGATGAATATATACTGAAGAGTACAAAGAACCTAAAGTTAATCATCATGTTTCCACATTAGATTCTAAGGGTTTGAAGAAGCCCCTGGCCTCTAGGTGAATCTATTCTGGAGACACATCAGAGCCTCTGCGACTTCCTGAATGGGAGCAGGACTCGAGGCCAAAATCTCTGAAGGGAGAGTGTGTCTCTAATTCCTCAGAGAGAGGAAGCGGAGAGCAGAAAATACAGAGCCAGGCTGCTTCTCAGAGAGCATGGGCATCCTGCCTCTCCCAGCCAGGGACCTCTCGTCATGTTTCCACCAGCTGCCCAGGGAAAAACAAACCCGGGACTGTGAGGAGAGCACTCGTCTGTTCACGCACCAGTAGAACGTGGTCGAACTCCCACAGCAGGTTAGTCATTTCTTGGCATTAGAATTCCTTTTATGCGAATGTCCTTCAAAAGCAGGACACAGTCAGAGTTTAGCAACATTATACTGAATTTATTAATGGAGCAACTGAGGTTGTTGCAGGGTGAGAGTTGTAGGGTTGCTCAATAATGGCAAAATGCAGGTCTTCATTAAGAATATCTTGTCTCTTAAAATTCTACTTGATTTTTTTTTAAAGTAAGCATAAATTTAGTTTAAGCCCAAATAGAAGTTATTCCTCTGTAAGGTTTAGGGGTCATAATGGACACTGGGAAATGTTTTATAGGCTACATGGGCAACTATCAATCCTGAGATTTGTGGTAAGGCAATTTGTTTTCTTAATCTTTGTTTCAATAGATATTTAAAGTTCAAAAATCATGAATAGTGGAGTCCTCGTAAAAGCTTACTAGTTGTCTTTTACCAAGCTATAAAAGTATTACTGGCAATTTTGTCAAGGTGATTACACTTGTTAAAAATGATACGCTCACTACAAAGTTCAAAGGCAAGTGCAACTGCAATAAGCGTAAATTCTGTATTCTTTGAAGGAGGTAGAGCTTCAGTCTGGTTTACAATCCATTGTTGATAATTTCATAACACTCTGAAACTACTTAGTATGTAATGTTTAGAAAAATATATTTTTTAAATATCTGTTAAAACTGTCACTGTTGTACTGTCACTACTTTGTCATAGTACAACATGAGACAAATGATCTGTGAAAAAAAAAGCCATATTCAGAAATGCACCACTCCAGGTAAGAAATGACCAATCATGCCAGGAGGAAGGCCTTAGCGCCATCAATCATACTCATGTACATGCTGCTCCTCAATGTGCTAATGTGTGTGTATGTGCTTTGTTGCCCTGTAATTGTCTGGTGACCAGATGTACATCAGAAAATAGGCAGCCCCCCTGCTAGGACAAGTGGGAATGGGAGGATGAATGGATGGAGACATTCAACAACCTTATTGAATGCAACTTTTTTCCTAACATCATGTGTGTCCTGTGTGTTTTAGTTATATCACTGGACACCTGATAACATTGACTCTGCAACATTAGCTGTCAGTGATAACAGAAGCCTGTCTGTTTTGTATTAATAACTTAACTGTAAGCTTCTTTTAGAATGTGCACAAATGTAATTTTCTCCCTGCATCTTCTCACCTTATTTCAAATGGTGTGAATTTATTTCTAAATTATCATTCTTCTTACTTGATTGGGTATATTCATTATGCATGAAGAAAGATTGTGTCCAGACAATATAAATTGTCCTGCTAGAATTCAATTCCAGCTTCTTGCACTGATTTGTAAAAATAGATTCATGCAGTGTGGTACTTTGGTGAGAATCTCAGCCCACATCAAAATCTGAAAGAGGGTTTTTCCCTCCTCACCATTTGCACAAGCCAGTAAAAATGCATAAAAGCAAAAATTATGTCCAAAAAAAAGTAGAGCTAGACTTTGGCAGCTTCTGTCCTCCACAGTTCTCTGCACAAAAATTATGAAAATGTAAAGACTGCAAGCTGAAAGACTATTCTTATTCAAAGTCATCTTTTGACAGCCATTTATTTCATGGGTGTTTGTTTCCTCATTCAAAGCACTTTCTGAGTCAGAACAACTGCAGAACGTTTAGGTATTTAGAGTTTTAAGCATATTTTCCCCTCAGACTACAACCTGATAGTTTGTGTAACTTCCACTCTGCCAAGAAGGGGAAATAACAGTTTACTGAGAGTTTCACCATAAACCAGAGCTTCCTGAAGAAGTGTGGCAGAGACACCAGAGGGTGGAGAAGTTTTAGCCAGATGGGTGGGGTGGGGGTTTAGCCAGAGGGGCTCTGAATGGAAAAAAAAAACTGAGGAGAAAGGAGCTGAAATCAGGTTGAGAGTCATTAGAGGACTGACATCTGTCTTGCTTCTGTGGTCAGCCAAGACCCTCCCTTAATCTCTCCTTGCCACTCCAGCACAAACATAAAGTAGACAAAAGGGGGCAAATAAGAGAGGAGCATGAAACGGCTAGCCCCTACTACACGTGGAGTAGGACAAGGGTGTAGAGTTACAGGATGTTTACGTCACACAGAGCAAAAAGCAAATGTGTGCTAAGCTGTAAAAGTCAGTTCTATAAAAAGAAAATCACACTGAAAAAAAAGATGCACAGAAAGCAAAAGAGAACCAAATAAAACTGAAACCAGCTGATTCCCTGTGGAGCCAATGAAGTTTGGTGAGTCATGGCCATGATAGCACCTGCATGGAGTGCAGCTGAACTCTCCTCCTGCTGTGCTTTGTTGTGTCCAAGCCAAGTGTGCTGCCTGGAACTGAGTGCAACTTTTCGAAGCGGCTGACTATACCAAATCTTCACAGAAACGGGTCAGAATGTTCGTTCATTCATGTGGAGAAGCAGGAAATGAAACAAGAATTGCTGAAAATTCCTTGGGTTTGTTACGGTTTCAAATGATCCATCAGAAGACATTGTAATTTGGTTACAAAAGCCAACTTTAAATGTAAACCTATGAAATAAAACATTTCTTTTTTACTGCATATCTTAACCCCAAAGATACTTGATGTCTCTTTGTTATGAGTTTTCNGTTTTCAATTTGTCCCAGAAGGCAGACATCAGGTTTGTGAATGAAACCAAACCTCACTAGAACGTGTCTGTTTATGAGAATGGAAGTTAGTGAGATCTGAGATATTTGGACATTTTTGATGGGAGTCCTTTTTTGTGAATGGTTACGCAATACAAGCTGTTTATCCGCATTTTATTTCTTAACTTTATCTTATCAAGAGAAATTCTTTAATTCAGTCAAGAATTAACTAGAGCACAAAGGACTGCTGCAGACCTGCTGATTGATAAGTACGTAGCGCAGATGGGACAACCACAACTAAAATATGCTCATAAAAGTCTTATATAATGAAAATATTACTTAAAATGAATTAATAATAGATTATTAGAGAAATTGTATGCTTTGGCGTAGACAATCGTAGAAATGACAGCTGATTACAGATGAAATACCCACCACCTGAATATTAAACCACAAGAGGTTATTGCTAAAGAAGTTGACTGTCCACAGACTGCTTTATTCAAGAAATGTAAAGTTAAATGGAAGGAAAAAATGTGGTACAAAAGTTCAAAAGCAACATGGATAATCACAACCTGGACGTGATTGTGAAGCAAAGAACATTCAACACTTTGGGGAAGATTCACAAGGCTTATACTGCAGCTTCAGTTAGTCCTTCACTGGCCACTACTGCGCCTGTCATAATTTTTATATCTACTGTGTCACTTGCTTTGGGAACCTTGGGAACGCTTGTGCCTTTTTGCACATGTGTGTATTATAGTTTGGAAACATCATTCAGTAAAAATGATCCAGAAACTTTTCACAGAGATATTATCAGACAGGTTGCAGTGCATTTCGCAAAACACCACAGAATGGTAGATTAAAATATTACATGACTTCAGTTGTCCAGCAAGGAGGAAATTTACTAAAAAAATAAGAAAAAAATTCTTATAGAAAAACTTGCACGAGTGACCTTTACTGAATTGAGAGAAATGTAATGTCAGAAACATGCAACAGTGATGCTATGGTAGATGCTGATTTTAACTGGATCACTATGTTAAATCTTTACCCATGCAACCTTGAGCCACTCTTGGAAAGCATGCAATGGGACAATGCATTCATGCAAAGGCACATAAGAAGTTAGAAACACCAGTTGCTTTGCTTAAAATTATTACAAACACTGGAGATGTGAGAATGCAGAATATTAAGTATTAAGCTTAAAAAAAAATTACCAGGCGTGTTGCAGGGCATGTCTCCACACACCACTCAGTGAAGAAAAGCCACTATTTACATTTACCTTGACCTCTGCTGCTCTATCTGTCCGCCCTCTAGGCTGAAGCTCGGGGAGAACTGCCTGGAGTAGGCGGCAGGAAGGATTCCCTGAGTGTAAGTCTGCAGCCTCCCTCTGGTTGCCCCTGGGACCGCGGAGAAAGGCGAGTTGAACGTGGAGGGCATAAAAGCGTCGCCCTCCGTGTCTGCAGCCGCAGGGGCAGCGGCGGAACCCATCCCACAGCTGCCACAGCTGGCGAGCCGAGCCTGGGTTGCTAAAGCGAGCGCCTGGGTGGCCGTGGTCGCTGCAGCAGCAGCAGCAGCAGAGGCAGCTGCAGCCTCGGCGGTGCCAGCAGCGCCGTGCGCCCCGAAACGCTCCAGAGAAACCAGGCTCTGTCTAGTCCGTGCTTCCAGCGCGTTATCCTCCTGGTTCTGATCGTCTGCATCGTCTTGCACGGGTCGGCCGTCTAAAGAAATGTTGCTGAGAAAGGACAGCGCTGCTTGCCTCCTCCTTGGGTCTATGCGTTTCCGTGTATGCTCAATGCTGGGGTGCTTTATCTGCTGAAGCGTGGCTGTGGATGTGTTGCTGCTCGTGGCAGCCGCCATGGTCCGCTCCCAGCGATCAGAGTGTCGATCTTACCTTGTGGACATGGATATTGTTCTGATCGTGTTTGTGTGGGTGAATGGAGGAGCCAGTCTTTTAAGTACATGCGTTTAACTGGGTGAAAACAGGGAGGTCACGTGTGTGCAGTATTGTGGCAGCACAGGGAAAATCTGGACCAATGAGCTTTGAGGAAGTCCTTTTTTTTTTTTTTTTTTTTCTTTTTTTTTACCTTTTCCTAACTGCTGAAGCTTCTCTGTTCTCTGACAGAGCATACCAAAATTACATAAACTTTATCAGGATATTTCCAAGCGTGGATAAGACAGATAGATTTTCCTGCCTGGTTAACAATTTAGCTCCACTCATTTAAACAGTAAATCTTAAACACAAAGGTGATCAAACTTTCTTTTTCTTTCACCCAGGCTTGATTAAATATACCTTCTGCTTGCTTAATACTCACAAGTTACAGATGTTTGCACTCTGATCAATGGGCGCTGGCAGAATGGGGCCTGGCTTAGTTTGTTTTTAGAAAATAGATCGTTTTCTGAAACGTGCGAGTCAGCATCTCTGGAGCAACTGCGCCATCTGTCTGCTTGACATGCTATGCAGGGTTTTTTGTTTTTTTTAAATCGAGTCACTGGCAGTGACTCGCTTTAATATGCCATCTAGTGGTATTATTTGCAAAGTGGTGTGGAGAAAATGTTAATGGCTGAGCAGAGGTGCTTCCAGAAAGTTTTTGTTTGGGGCGACCAGAAGAGGGCCACTTATCTTTGTGTGGGTGCCTAAATCAAAAGCCAGAATAGACGTTCATAAGTTTTATTTAGGTCTGTCTAAAAATCTAATCTAATCTAGTGATCTGTAACCTGATATCGCCACGCACCTAAAAACATCTATGTCTAATATCTTAGAAAAATCGTTGTTAGTCCCTGGAAAAATCTTGTGTTGTTGCTTTTAAAATATGCCAAACCTCCTAATTTTACCATATTTTATTGTCATATGTTTTATTTTCCTCATTTGAGGATTCATGCAGTCTTGGAAAAGCATGAAATTTAATTTGAGGGTTTTTCACATATGAATACATGAATATATTTATTAAAATATTATGTATTTATTAAAAATATACCTCCACACCTCTTTGAAAGACAAAATGTTCAAATTTGCAGATTTTTTTTTTTTTTTTTACCTTATTTCATTAGCTATATTTAAAAGTCTAAATTTATATATTAAAAAGCATAACATTTTAGTTAATTTTCATTTGTATTACTTTCTTCAGCTTTCATTTGCCACACTGAAATTAAGTTTTTGTCTAACTGACCAAAATCAAAGTGTCATTTCCCCTATGTTTTAGTGTTTTTTGACCCTTAGAACAAAACAGCCCTAGATTTGTTGCTCTAATGTTTGAGGTGAATGTTGGAGTTTGGCACAAACAACCCTGCAAGCATAAACAGGTTTACATAACAGGTGAATGGATGGGTATTTGAGTGCTGAATGAGTCCAAAAATCAGCATGTGCAAAAATGAGAAAAATGCTAATAAGAACAGTGTGACATTTGTTTATTTAGAAAGTTAGTTCTAAATGTACCACATGTTCAGTGACACATTTGATGAAAAACAAAGAGCAATTTAGGACAAACACCTTTGTGAACTGTCAAACATGGCAGCAAACAGGTAATAATTTGGGCTCATGTTACAGCTGCAGAACGTTCACTATTTGTAGCCATTGATTTGACCATGAACTCCTCTGCATACCAAAGCAATCCAGAGTCAAATGTGAGGCCATGTGTTGGACAATTGAGGCTTGGTCAAACCGAGTCGTCAACAGAACCAAACACAAAATGAAATCTTAAACAAAGGTGCTGAAAAATATTCAGCATGATGCGATGATTTAGTTGAAGTCCACATCTCAACCTGATAGAAATGCTTGTTGGGAAACGTGTTCATTAACAAATCCGCATAAACTTGATTGTGCTGAAGCAACATTGTAAGGAAGGACAATCTGTCCCAGCCAGGTGACACATTGTTAAGACCTCTGTAAAACAGACACAACTGGACATCTAGGAGAGAACCAATGCTTGCACAGGGAGGACATGCAAACTCCATGCGGAAAATCCCCGGGCCAGGATTCAAACCCAGAACCTTCTTGCTGCCAGGCAACCATGCAGCCCCACAACTGCACAAATTAGTCTAATACATTCTAAAGTCAAACACGTTAAAGTTTGCATATTTGCTCTGCTAAAAATATGCAGACAATGCCACTAGAGGTCCCTGCTGCACTACATGTCTTGCTTCCTGAAACTTACTGCAAGAGCATGTAGCTGTTGGTAGAAAATCTCACAGTTGTAGTATGTATGTTACAACAGCATAAATCAGAACCATTTATTTAAAATCTGTGTGTATCCTGCGACTCAAACAGGTTACAGATATTGAATCAGATCACAAAGACTCTCATTGTCTTATTCATTGACTTATGTGATGGCATACACAGACATAATGTGCAATTTTCTAAAACGATTTTGCCCCTAAAAATCTGCATTAAAAATATTAATTCAAGATGTTCTCCTAAAAACATTACACTTTTAATCCAGAACTATAATTGAAAATGTAAGTCCTATATTTAATATTTAGCTCTTAAGAACAGTGATCTGTGGTGCGATGGCTTTCTGCAGACAGTCTGGGCAACAATAAAAAGCAGAACCTGCAGGTTCTCTGGCTGCCGTTAATCTGAGCAGCCCATCGGTCCTGCAGCTCCACAGCATGGACTCCTGCCCCTCGGTGAGAAACACCGAGCTTCCTGTGTTTGTGTGAAGTTTCCTACTCATGAAGTGCTTCAGCACCTCATTGTGAGGCTCTATGCACATGACTCTGCTCTTACTTTCATGATGATTAAAGACAAAAATGCTTCTGCGGGAGAAGAAGAAACATAATACGCACCGGCCGTTAATGGGTGCAGAGCTGCGCAGAGGTGCAGGATCACGACAGCCCGAGGAGAGGTCCGAAAGAAAAATGTTCCTGAGGTGAGAGGACAGAATGTGGAAGGAAGAGGGCGAAGAGCAGAGACAACAATGGGGAAATAAAATTCTGACAACTAAATATTTATTGCTTAATCAGAATCGTGGAGTTCAGCTCTCACTTTTTAGAAACGGTGATGTCAAGTTGCTGTTACTGGAAATGCCATCCCTGGGAAAGGTTTCACCTTTTAATGTTTTCTTTTGAGCAATATTTTGAGGCTTTGCAGAGTAAAGCAATTAAAATGCCTGCCAAGCTATTTCAGGGGTGCTAATGTTGTTGCTGGCCTGAGTTGTCTTTGCTGTGACACACTGCTGACATGCACACATCCCACACGGACACACACACAATGGACAGAGCATTAAGATCTAACTCTTACTCAGTGAAATCTTTTGTTCTTCTTTAATTTTTAGCAATATTTTTTTCATATTCCCCACGCAGGATCAAATTTTATCAGCATTAGCAGTCGTGATCAGATTAGGTGTGTGGTGATGAGGGATTTAGATAAAGGTGAGCGTGTGAGGTCAGCACTGATCTCTCAAACGGGGGATGGCCCGTCTTAATGGGACCAGGGTCTTATCAGAGGAATCTAAAGAGCTCCCTGAAGTTCACCCCAGTTTAACCGCAAGCTTTCAGTTGACACATATATGGCCCAGTGATGTACTCTGGAGGGAGGACCACTCACTTTCACGAGAGGACACACGTACGATTAATTTTGCAACAGCGCCTCGCAAAAATATTCACACCTCTTGAACTTTTTCACGTTTCATACCATAACAACAACCTGTTATTGGTTTGAATTGACAGGCCAATTTTTACATCAAAAAGTATCAGATCGTAAAAGTACTGTGTGGCCAGCTTTAAAGTGAACCTTCTTTTCAGTCTCATTTCCATATTTCCATGTGTTTTGCTTCACCCACATGATAATTTTATCTGTTCTTATTAAAGAAAAGAATCGTGACAAAATGATGCTGACACCATCATGTTTCATCATGTGGTTGGTGTCTTTAGTGTGCCGTATTGTGTTAGTTTTCCATCACATACAGTGTTTGGGATGTGGTTCACAAAAGTTCAAAATTGAGACCAGAGTTTTGGTCTCATTTGCCCCGCTTTTTTCCCCACATATTTACCATGTCCTCTACTTGGCTTGTGGTAAACTCCAAACAGAACTTCTTGTGACAAATTTTCCCACCTGAGATGTGAATGATTTACTATGGGCCTCTTGGCTGCTTTCCTAAATGATGCACTCTCTGCCCAGCCGCCTGGTTCAGCCGTATGTCTTAGCAGGTTTCCAGTGGAGCCAAATTCCTTTTAATTTCAGAAGATGAAGAGCTTGGGATACTGTTTTATCATCTAACCCAGATTTAGACTTCTCCATGACTTCCTGTCTGCTGAGACCTTCGCAGAACAGCTGGCTTCTGAGAAGAAATCACACATCAATTACACTCTAAATATAATCTAATAGGACAAATTCTGAAGACATTTGGTTGCATGGGATTTTATCTTGAGGTATATTAAAGGGGTTCAATACAAACAGACACAATACGGCTTTCCAGATTTCTATTCACAAGAAATACTGAAATGCATGTCAGGTTTTTCATGTTGGTCTGTCACATAAAATTCAAATAAAACACTTTAAAATTAGTAGTAAATGGAAAAATGTTGTAAAGATAGCCATACGATTGAAGGCACTTGCTGTAGCTAAAAATATGTCCTCTATAGACAACAAAGTTGGTTTTCTAATCTGTAAAATAAAATAAATTTGTAAAACAATTGCTGTAAAATAAAATATATGTATTTATTTGATTGTGACACTGACCTTCTGTAAAAGGTTGCTTTCTTGGTTAGTGATTGATGTGCATGTTTAAAAACTACCCAACAGTGTATATATGCAATTGGAACCAGGATCCAGTTAGCTCAGCATAAGACAGGAAACCAGGGGATGTTTGTTTTAATGGATGGTTGATGGTAGATGAATCCTGTCTGTCACATTCCAGTTTGTAACTTTTTCCTGGAGCTCTGACTTCCTGAAGTCCTCTTCCCCCTGTGAAGATCACTAAAGGCAGAGTCACAGACACCATTGGAAGAAATCACAGACACACCTGTGGATGACCTACAGTACTTTGCAATAGTATTCATATCCGCAGAACTTTTTCACTTTTTTACTGTACAGTCAAAAACCTCAGTGTATTTTGGGAGCTCTTATGTGATAGACCCAACACAAAGTAGCACAGCTACGAAATATAATAAATGTGTTTTGAATTGTCATAAAAAGGAACATTTGGAAAGTGTGGCATTTATTATATATTCCTCATCTTTTGACCTGAATAATGTCAAATGCATTCAAAAACCCGCTGTCAGACAAGTCAGAGATGAGAGGACACAACAAACGTGTGGAAGAAAAAACTTTTTGTAGATGAGACACTGTGTCGTAGACAGGAAGAATTTACATAGACCAGTTAATCTAACAATCGTGTTTTTGGACTGTTGGAGGAAGTAGGAATACCTGGAGAGGACCCATGCACGCACAGGGAGAACCCAGGCTGGGGTGTGAACCCAGGACCTTCTTGCTGCAAGGCAACAGTCAACTGCGCCACTATGTACCCTCAAAAAACAATAAACTCTTCCTCTTTATTCAGTAGAAAGCTCTGAAGTATTACTATAGAAACTGAAATTTAGCTTAATTATATCCTGGAAAGCAGAAGTGAGGAAGTATGGAAAATAAATAAAGTAAAACAAGAGTGCTCAGGTGGATTGTGGAGTTAACTGCTGTCAGCCCACATGATGAAATTTTGAATAATGCATTCTACCCACTTAAAGTGTCTATGCATGGGGCATGCTGTGGTGGTGCAGGGGTTGAGCACGCCCCACGCTTGGAGGCCTTAGTCCCCAACGCGGACGTCGCGGGCTCGACTCCCGGTCCCGGCGACCCTCGCCGCATGCCCTCCCCCCCGCCAGCCCACCGTCGCGAAAAAAATGCAAGCCACTAGCGCCGCAAAAAACTCTTCGGAGAAAAAAATTAAAAAATAAAGTGTCTATGCATTTAAATATATATTATTTTTCAATGGTTGTGCTTGTTTAGTGACAACTCTTTTTATGCCAAGAAGCAATGCCTGGTGGTGCTGAGGCACATAGCTGTTCAAGAAGCTGGTACTGGAAGTTGAAAGTTGTTGGAGGAGAAAGCTGTAATGAGAGGAGATGGGATATGTAATTGCGACTTTCTGAAAGGTCATAGCCAAAATGCCTGCCCTTGTGTCACAACCCCCCTGACATCAAATACGCCATATTACATTGATCTATGGAGACCCAATGAGGACTACTCTGTCAAAGAATTTATCTCTTCATGAGATTAAAGGAGGTCAAGGCCTTTGCCAAACAAATTCAAGCTCTGAAGGTTAACATGAATCTCAAACTGAAAGATTTAAACTCATCCAACCTTCAGAGCATAGTAAGACCAAACAAGAGACCACAGCCTCTAAATTTTACCATGATTGTCTGCCATGAATGACAAGCCTTTGCACATATGTGTTTTTTGCAAATGCACACCCTAAACACATTAGTGCACGCTTTCTGTCAGGCTTTAATGCAGCACAGATTATTTGGAACACTGACATGTTCCTGGCATCTGTCAGGATTCCACAGTCATGATGAAATCTCTTTTTGGGAACATTAGGGTCAGTTATTTTTTCCTGTTTGCTTTGCAAATTGTAAGCAGGAACGCAACAGTTAATCATGTTCATGAAAGCATGAACCACTTTCTTTTTCTTTTTTTTGTTCCCTTCTTTTATTTTTTACAAAGCCCTGTCACATCCAGTGGTTTTGTTCCTGTTTCTCTGACCTCTACACTCCTGCCTATTAGTCACTTTGTAAAGTTTTTGGTCAAGGAATGCAGGCTCGTTTCACTGTTGCTCTTTTTTGCAGGGACAGGGACAATTTAACAGTTTGCATGCAAAAAACAAACTCAAATGTGTAGAAGTGAATTTATGTGTCAGCTAAATAAACTGTCTTCCTAATTGTCCTTTTCTCCACTGGGTTATTCTGCAGCCTGCTTCAAAAGTCAAATGCAGACATACAAAAACAGTCTCTTTTTTTCTCCCCCCAAGCATTTCCTACTTTTGTTTTTCTTTTACGAGAGTTAGCTCCTTTTATAAGTATTAGCCAGTGTTTTTGCTAACATACTTTGCTGTTTTTGGTCTGTCTCACAATGAAAACACTCATTTATATTCATTTGGAAATGAGTGGGTGAGAGACGAAGTGGTGCATGGGTGAGATACAATCAGGGCAGTGGAACTCGCGGGGTTTAAATGAACTAAGACCCGAACTTGGGTAAGAGAGCCTTAAATCAGGGCAAAGCATCCCGAGGAATGTAGCTTCACATACCTTGCAGTTCATTCCACATGGGAATATTTGTCTCACTTATAAAAATCAGGGCTTGAGAGTGTCTGCTGATGTTAATAGTGAAGTGAGGAACTGGAAAAAAATACTTTTATTTGAATTCTGCTGTTATCCTAAAGCAGGAGAGAAGAAATGTGACCCCTACTGGGTCAATCTGACCTCTATGCTAGTGCTGCTGTTAGCGCTAAATGCTGCACTGTTGCAGTAAAATGTCTTGAAATGCATTGCGCGAGCAAACTCCATGATCCATATTCTCTTAGTGTGTAGGCGTGTGTTTGTGTCTGTTGGCCCGAGTGCACACGCCTTTCTGCGTCTGCACATATCAATGTTAACACAGTGTTGCTACGTGATGCATCGCCAAGCCTCGCCCAAAGTAGGAGGAGAGTACATGGCAGGGTCAACATAGTACTAGCCGGAGGAGACGCAGTGCCTGGCACGGCGACACACACACAAATACACCCACACACACGCACACACCCACACAAGACAGAGAGGCAACCTTGGGAATCACAGCCAAAGCAGAACAGAATGTACATTAAGGAGGTCATTTCTTTTCGCTTCTTTCTACTGAAACTCACACTTACTCCAAATATATTTTAAATGTTTAACTTAATAATAATCATGTCTGAGAAATCTGAAAAGTTTCACAACCCAAATTAAAGAGGTGCAAGAGCAATAGAAGGAGTGAGCAAAGGTTGAAGAACACTTTGCCATAAATGAGCGCTCGCCCTACTGCTCCTTTCCTCTTTCCGTCACTGTCAAACAGCTTCACGTTTGAGGTCACACGATGAGACTTTGTCTTGTAAACACCCCTTCGAGGGTTTTACCATTGTGTTAAAGGTCCTGCATTTAACTGTGTTACCAATGAGGAGCAGATGAGTGGAGCTGTGTGTACATGTTTCAGTGTCAGGTAGTGCTGTTGTGTGGGCACTGGGAGGATCAGATCCAGGTCTTAGGACTTTGGGGTTAATATGCGAATGAGTGATGCTCTGTTTCAGTGCCAAATTGTGAAATATTGTTGCTAAAGGTACATGACCTAGAGACCACAGAGAAATCCAAAGCAAGAAAAAAAACAGAAATTTTCTTGCCTTTACTCTGCCTTGCATAAATTCACATACCCTTTGGATTTTTTCAGATTTTCTCACATTACAACCACACACTTCAATGCATTGAATTGGGAATTTGTGCAATAGAGCAACACAGAGCAGTCTACATCATTGTAGGTATACATTCTTCTTCCCATTAACTTGTACCAACTTCTTTTGCCTCATTTCCACTATTTTGTCTGATTCCAATGTAAAAGTGGTCCATACAGCCGGAGCATGGGCTTCTTCACCTGTAGGTCCATAAGACAATAGTGCGCTAAGGTTCGGGGTTGATCTACTTGCCTAGCACAACACAGTTCATTAATTAAGGGACAGGAAAATGTCTCTGCTTGCAACAAACCGGAGATATACAGTATATTCAAATTGTGTTTGTAGTCACATTAGTATGATACGACTCTAGGCGGTTGGGTTGTGTCTGCCCAGACTTTGGCAAAGGTTCGGTAACTCTCTGCTGAATTGCTGGACCTTAAGATGAACCGCACTCAACAACATTACTCTGCAAAAGCAAGGAATTTGTTGTTAAAGAAAATTTATTAAATGAATTATTATGCAGTGGGAGTGAAAGGACACACTGTTTTCAATTTTCTTTTCCAAATTAGTCATAAAATTGCAGTGTACTTTGTGTTCAAGGTTTTACTCTATTTCCTTTAAGTAAAATCATTGCAGCATGTGTCAAGCATGTGCCAAGCATTTTCCAAACTGTTCTCACAAGAAAATATGGTGGTTGCAGCAGAGAAGTGTGTCGTCTAAGTCAAGCAGATGTGTGTTGATCTTAATAAGTCAGTAAACTGCTACAAGAAAATTGCTGGTTGCCTTAATTTACTCTTATCTACAGATGGAGGAGTAAGATAAGACGTTTAACAGGAGCTGTGACAAACAAGGTTGGACAAACATCCAGGTTTATTTTGTCACCTTCCACTCTGCACAACTGCTGCAAAGAATAATATCTCGAACGTAACAAGTCTCTATTAGTATTAATTTTAAGACATTAAAGCACAACCCTACGAAGTATATGTGTATATGAGTTTTTAAATGTAATCGTTTTTGGTCAAAATGAAACTAATATTAAAGCTTTAGTAAATAAAGGGGATTTAAAATTATGTGCAGTTTATTATGCAATTAAGCTTTGTAGAAAACATTAAATTAATGTTTTAAATGTTTCTGTGAAAAGAATAAGTGCTGAAATACTGTCATGCATGAATATAAAATAGCAATTATTTTATATCCGTGCATTACCATCATTAATCCATTACTATTATTATCCGTGCATTATTATCCATTTACTCTCATTGAGAGTAAATAGAAAAGACTGAGAAAATATGGAGAAAGTTAAATGGCGCTGTAAGTATAGACTATTTAAACCTAAAACATATCATGAACACTTGAGAGCTGCACAGAATTTCAGAAAATGATTTTGTTATGGATGCTTTTTAGACATTTCCCATGCTATTAAACATGCAATGACCTGACAAAATTTTCCGAGATTAATGACATAAATTTTTCAGGATTTAAAAGCGTTAACAAGTGCCAGAAATAACTTCTGAATTTCTATTGAGAACTGTAAGAAGGTGAGATATACAATTTAAATTTGAAGTATGACTGGTACATATTTTGAAAAGAGTGATATGAGATGACTTAAGTCACAAATTTTATACAGTGCTGAATTCAATGCAACACAACACCTCAAAGTTGACCAACACTGCTGATATTTTCACTGCTTCAAGCTCTAAGCAGTGCAGCATGTTGACATCTCCATTTGTGACTTATGAATAGCCAGTGAGGGGATCAAAAAACACCAGAGTTTCAACATGAAAGTACAAGCACTGTACAATCAGAAAAAGTCTGCACAAATGTAACTTTCACCTTTGCTCTCTAAGAAAAACATAAAAGTCAGACAAAGGTTGGAGAAAGACCAGGGCTTCTTGAATGTTAATAATCTTCTTGGTACAGGTGAGTCCAAAACTGAGTTATTTGAACACCAAAAGCAGAGTACATGTAAAGCTTAAACCAAATACAGCATTCCAAAAGAAGCACCTCATACCAACTGTGAAGCATGGATGTGCACATGTCAATGTTTATCACAGACTCTACCATGAATTCTACCAGGTATCAAAAACATTGTGCAGACACATATTCTTAGTTTAAAAAAATAGTAATTTGATAAATCTTTTAATTTCACAGGAATTTTCCCGAATGAGCAAATAATGTTACAATAAGTCCATATTTAGATACATCCATATACTATATATAAAGACCTAAAAACTAAGAGACAAACAATCAAAGTTAGAACAAAGTAAGAGTCAATAAAGTGTATCAAAAATATTAGTCCGTACATGATAACAAGAGTGCCAGCAGCGAATATCATCGTTGACCGACAGTTAATACTATCAGAAACAAATGGAGCAAATAAAGACAGAAATCAACTAATGAACCCCAACAATAAGACGCAAACCCTCTACCTAGATCTGTATTAAAAAGAGAAATTGGAACACTTTTACCTGTTACTCTTCTGAGCTGGAGACCAGAAGGCAGAAACTGGAACTCAGCATGTAAAAGGGTGAGAGCTGTCAGTAAGAATAGCATTTATTTTTCTTATGATATGTCTATTGAAGACAGAAGCAAATATTTCAATCCTTTGCTTGCTTCATATTCTTCATTTGTGCAAAGTGGGCATGCAGGGAGAAGTTGGGAGAAACTGCAAAAAAAATGAAAATATATTAGCACCTACTGAAACAAACTCTCTGGTTAATGCATTTTTTTTTGCATAAATTTGCTATTTGAGACCCAAGCTACCCAATTGAGGACATTTGCTGTATGGTCATTTCCTTGTTTTTTTTTTTTAACCCCACTGTGGCTTCTGTTTTTCCAGTGAAAATGTCCTAAATAATTAAAAGATGTTCAGAAAACAAAATCAAAAAATATAAACCAAATGTACCATTCTACTGTGAAAACTCCATGTGACTACATGTTCGGTCTGAGTGCAAAACATCACTTTTTCAGTCTGACTTCGTTAAGTTTGTAACATGTCATTCATTAGCACCTTGTCCAAAAACTAACTCATTCCTGCCAACTGCTTTGTCCTGTTATCCGTGCCGTAGCAGCAGATAAAGAGAGAAGGTTGAGGGACAGAAGAGAAAACACAAGCAGCAGATTTCAGGCATTCTACAACGCATTAGGTCATGAGAATTGGAACTTGTGCTGTTTAAATGATGAAATGGCTCACCAAAGGGACCTCGGCTGAGGTTTGCATGATTGGTCACCCAGAGGTCATTTCCATTCAGGGCAAGAATGATAAATTCGCTCAACTCGGCACAGTTATTACATTACTTTGTGTGTTTTTCCTAAACTCTCCAATGAATGAAGCTGTTCCTGATGGGTTATTAGGAACTGAAAATGAGCTTGGTCTTGGTGTGGGAATTTCTACGCGACAGACACAACGAGAGCGACAAGGGCCAAAGAACTGAGAGGTCGAATCCAGACTTCAGAGCTATTTTTGTAAGTAGAAATTCAGAAGTGGTCCTGTTACCCTGGAGGCGGCTTGTGTTTTCCATATAGCTCAGCGACTTGGAAGGTCTCAGAAGGGGCAGTTTCACATTGAGACCCTCTCTCCCTCTTCGCTCGACACTCCTGAGCCCCCTCCTCTTCCTCTTTCTATCTTCCCTTCGTGCACCACTCACCCCCCCCCCCCAGCAGGAAAACGCTCGTGGCCTGCAGTGGAGACAGCCTGACTGCGCAGGCGGCCCGGCAGATGCACTGGAGATAAGTTTGTGTGCGTAAGCTGGGCCGCGACCCTCGGCAGCAGGACATTGACCAGATCCTGTCAGTGAGAGGGCAAGAGCCAGCCCAGCACCTCCTCTGCTCATTTACTTCAGTGCTGCCCATCTCCACCCCCTCCATACTTCTTTCTGGTTTCCCTTGTTGGGACACAAGGGAAGACTAGCTCCCCCAGTTGAGGGTGTCCAACCAGCACACTTAAAGCCAGTCAAAACTTAATCAGAAAACACAATAGGTCCCCAAGATCACTTCCCCTGTCCCACGAAGGGAGAATGGATCGGACTGTGTGACAGAGACGCCAAACTCTTACGAAAACACCATCCTTCATGCCACATCAGCACTTTTAGGTTTCTTTTGTCCCTGAAATGGTTTAAGAGGAAACTCCTTGACTGGAAATGTGAATGATTTGTCATGTCACAGCATAGCTGGTGCCATGCAACATTAAATGTGGGAGAAAGCTGCAAGAGTTTGTGCATCTTCAAAGTTTTTTTTGTTCTTTTTTGTCTAACAACAATATTTCAATTTAGAATAGACTTAATCAATCAGTAAAAAGCTGACATAAAAACATAAAATAAATCATAAAACACAGAAGCACAGTCTGTCCAAATGCTTGAATTATGGTTGGTTGGGTCTATTTAAATCAACAGAGTACTGCTAGTCCTTCCACATCCCTACTAGTACCAATAACTTCCTGGCTCCATTTAAATGCCTTGCCCCCTAGGACTATGGGCAGAGATGAAAGAACTGGCACAACTTAAAATACCATGTAAGAGTATTGACAATTTGGCTGCTTTGAAGTACAGATAATTGAGCTTTTGTTGGTTTTAATCTCCTCTGGAGACTATTTTTAACCCAGTGTGCACTGGCCAGCTTCATTTAGAGCTTACCTTAAAAACAAGCAGTTAGACTGTAGCTCAATAGATGTATATTTGCAAACAACAATACCGTAAATCAATTCATTTCAGTTTATTTATAGAGCGCCAATTCACAACAGATATCATCTCAATGAACTCTACAGTTCAAACAGGTTCAGATCATATCCAGATACAGAACCTAGTTCAGTTTCAGTTTAACTCTGTCAAGTTCTTTTCAGCACAATGTACTCATAGAGTGTCATTCAATCTGACCAATTACTGTATATATGATTCAATTCAATGCAGGTATTAGCAAAGTACAGTTAGATTATGTTAAACTTATAATCTCTGCAGGTAAAGAACATCCATTTATTAATGTTTAGGCAATCCCTCAACCTGAACAAGCATGTAGGGTAGCCGAATGAACCTCCAAGAGAAGAAGGTTCAGTGTTAAATATAAAACAAAACATGGAAGCACAGAGTCAGAAGTACTTTGTATGGGAAATAAAAATAATGTGTAAAAAGAGTTACTAGCACCAAAAGCTTTGTGATTGGCTCAATCCAGTAAAGAAACAGATGGGCATTGAGTAAGGAGAGAGCTTTATCGGGAAGAAACACAACATCAATGGCAACAGTGGCTCTCATCAACTTTGTTCACGAAAGAAATATGAGTCAAACAGGTTCAGTTCATTTCCAGTTAAATAGAATCCAGTTCAGTTCAATACTGAACTGAACTAAACACAGAAGCACTGAGTAGGAGCACTGTCTACGTTAAAGATAAACAAAGAGAGGACACAATTTATGGCAGCAATCTCTTGTTTAATCACTCCACCCATGAAAGACACACTGTTGAACACAAAATTACCAAGCGTGGGGTACTTTCTTTGGAAAGTAAAGATAAGTAAAGAGGGTACAAATAGTTTATGACAGCAGTAGCTTGGTTAATGACTGTTCAGGAACAAGACCATTAAACACAGAGTGACGGAGCCAGGAGAACTTTCTACGCCAAATATAACTGAGGGGAGCACACATGTTTCATGACATTAGCTTTATCCTTTTTGTGACGCAAACAGGAAAAACTAACTAAATAATCACTGTTACACATGCAAACAATCATTTGACAGTTCTTAGAAAATTGAATGAATTAATTAGAAAACTTGTTTGGGAAGGAGAGAGGCTCCTCGTGTTTCAAAATAACATTTTGGCAACTTTTTTTCCAAATCTTTGAATTTAGTTTTGCTCAGAGAAATTTTAATTAATGGTTTAGTGCAAGAATCCCCAAGTGCACTCCAAGAGATATAATATCCTGCAACATTTTGGTATAAATAGCAAATGGTTTGTGCTTGTATAGTGCTTTATCAAGTCCATAGGACCTCAAAGTACTCTAAACTCATTCATTCACGCACACACTCACACGCTGATGGTGGCAAGCTACTGGACAGTAGCCACAGCTGCTCTAGGACAGTCTGACAGAGTCAAGTCTGTAATGCAGCGGCACCACCGGGTCCTCTGACCACCTCCAGCAGGCAAGGCGAGTGAAGTGTCTCACTTCACCACAACATCTGAATCAAAAGGCTAAACATGTGATTGTGTGGGCCATCTGAAATAAATATTTGTGTGTGGGGGAAAAAAAAGGAGACACAACCATGTGTGCCAACAGGCAGGTATCCTGATGCATGGTATCCTTCTCATCCAAGGTGTTGCTTCTCATCCAAGGAAAATCACATTTCTACCTGAGTACACATGTATGAGTAAAGAAAGGTATAAAAACGTCCTCTATCAGCAACTTCTACCAACAATCCATCCACATGGTTTGTGCTTCTGCAGTCCACATGGTGTGGACTGCAGAAGACAAAGGGTCAAAATGTAACATTTGTTTAAATATGATGTATTTTTCAACAAAGGGCTTTAGAATGACAGAGAATCACTTTATCATCTAAAAATGTGTCTGACAATAATTTTGAACATGTTATGGATTACTTTAACTTGCTGGACCATCCACAGGATTACGAGCAGCTTATGTAGAATGTGCAAAATGTTCTGCAAGGACTTTCATTAATTTGTTACCAAAATGTTGTTATTGGGCTAAATATAAATGCACATCACACATTGCAGATTGTTTTTTTTTTTTGTGGTACATTTCCCTAGCTATGTATCATTTTCATTTCACTCCATAATAATATGCTACTTTGTGTTGGTTACCAAAATTGATATAGATGATTTTTTTTTTATGCATTAGCAGATTTTGTATTCTCACAACCAGTAATGGAAGTAGAAAGGATTTTAGTAGAAGAGGAAGCTGCCAGGTCAAACAGAAAACTGTGAACATTTTTGCCTGAGAGAACCTGCTACATTCCCAGGATGTCCCAGAATTTGGCAGATTTTATGAAAAACATGGATGGAAAATCTCAGCAAGAAATATTAAAAGAATATTGTGGACTTTTGCATTCTTGTGCAGTCCCTCCCAGAGAATTTCAGCAAATGTTCTTGATGTTCATGAGCAGAAAAGTCCCACAAGGAAAATTAATTCTCAGTAAATGTTGCATAACCATTCTTTGTCATTTTTTATTTCAAAAAGCCTCCTAGTCTATCTTATGCTTTGTTGCTTCAAAAAAGGCCACAACTTTGCAACTAAAATACTTAAAGTTCTCAGTGGCAAAACCAGCAGGGGAAAACTGTTAACACAATGCCAGGTCAAAATGCAACAGGGGAAGTAAAGTCTTTCCAGCTTTCCGAGTGATAACAAAAGGAGAAAAGACAGCTTGTAAAAGACCCACAGCTGTGTGTTCACCTCTTCACTGCTGATGCAAATGTTTTCCTAACCAAAAATTACTCATTAGTGCTGCAAGTTGCATTGTCACTGGAAATATGCACTACCACAGCTGGAATCCTGCTATGATCAAACAGGTGGAGAAAAATCAATGGAGGAATTTACTTCAGTTTCAACACAAATCATTTTTACCTCACTGAGAAGTCAATGAGATCTCTTTTGTGGTAGATAAACACAAAGTCATTTTATAATTCGTGATGGATTATAAAATGTGTGGTGTGCATTTGTATTTAGCCTATTTTTCTCGAATACTTAATACTCTAATAAAATCCACACAACCTGTTTTCAAGAATCTTCTAACTGGTGAATAGAAGTGATCCGTGCCTTATGTTATTAGAGCATAAAAGCAGATGTTCTGTGAATAAAATGCGTCATCATGAAGACCAAGAAATACAGCAAAACATGTCAGAGATGGACAGAGCAAACAAGCAGAAGAAGGTTGTTATGGTCAGTCACAACCAAAATTGAACTTTATCGACTATTTGCAAAATGAGAAATCTCACAAAACATATCACTGTAAAAAAAACATCCCTGCCATATAAACATGATGTTGGCAGCATCATGCTGTTGGAATGCATGATGCAGCCAAGAGACATGGACTCTGGTCAAAGATGATAAGATAAATAAAACTACCATAATTACATGAAATTTCTGGAAAGACTAGACTTGATTGTATGTTTACCTTCCTGCACAGAGACTGCAATCTTACAACTAGACCTATAACTTGTTTGGATCAAAGTAAATCCATATGTTGTAATAGATCAGAAGAAGTCCACACCTAAATATAGTTGAAAATCTGCTTTGAGACTAGAAAATTGGCGTCGCCAAACACTCTCCATCCAATCTGGCAGATCTTGAAGTATTCTGTAAAGACAAACGGGCAAACTTTTAGTCTCCAACTGTAATTGGAATGAGGAAGTTCTACAAAGTAGCAACTCAGAAGGCTTAAATAGAAATACGTATTGCTTGCACACACTTTTTAGTTGTTTGTTTTTGTTTTGTTTTATTCTTCTATGTATCATTTTCATTTCACTTGTTAATGCGATAATGATGTGCTCTTTCGTGTTGGTCTAGCAAATAAAATCATTGAAGACACTGAGTCTGGTGAAAAGTGAAAAAGTTTGGCCTATTAATTACAATCCTATGATGGTTGACTTTTATTATTGTTCATCTTGCTCTAAATTGTATCTATGTCTGTCATAACTCCAAAATTAATGCCACTGCTGATATAAATTAGCTTTATAAGTCAGTCTAATGCGTTGTAGAAAAGGTGTGCATATTTTTCATTCAGAGGAAACAACAGGGAAGAATTTCTTTGCCTGATTTCAACAGGAAGAACATTGAGTTAGCTCGTTGTAGAGTTTACTGGAAGTGACGCAAGTTCAAACTGCTGGGAATTGTAGCCCACCACTAGAATACATCTCTTTCCAGACAAGCTACTCCTCCACATGGAGCAATAAGAAACTGAACCCAGCTCCTCATAGCTGGGAGGTTAAACCTAGTTTGTCATCAGATTCCAGAGGGAGGGAGCCATGGATGAAGGAGTTGAATAAAGAGCAACCTGGTCTGCTCCCTGACTTGCTATGACTCCTACTGAAACCTCATCATGGAAATTCATAAACAATTCACCTTAAAATCCATATTGGATTTAGCGGTTCTTCTATTATTGTTTTGTTGCTGCTTATTTTACAAGATGTTAACTGTTCATACAACAAGTTAAGATTTCTGTAGAATACAAACAACATAGGAGAAAGATGAAAACAAGCTATCCAGTTCAAATCTTTCTTTTTGTTTATTATTTTGTGGTTTTTATAGCAGTTTAAATATAACACACTATCAAGTTTTGTGTGCTGATTCATAAATTAAATACTCAGTGGACAAGAATTTTCAACAAACTGTAAAAACAAAACAGAGCTACTTCTGATTTGACCAGAAAGTTAAATATCAAGGTATTTCATTTGGTAGAATGTATTCAAACAATTTATGTTTTATCACATTGCAACCACAAACGTTGTGGTTCACCTTCCAGCAGGACAAGCACCCCACAGAAATGTACGGCTTTCTTTAGACCAATTAAATTATTGTTGCTACTTTTTTCAAAGACCAAATTTCTGGAGTGCATGGCCAGTAACTGAGATAAAATTATGTGCAGTAAAAACTTAATGGAAGACTTATGGAGGCAATTCATTTTAAATTAAAGAACAGGTGAAACATTCCATCACTATTGATGATAACTGATAATATTGTGATGATATTGCACAAATACTTCTGAAGCTAACTGCTGTATGTTATAAAGATAATCTGCCATGACATATTTAAAATTAGAGTTATTTGGTAAACTAATTTATTTTTCGTCATATTAAATATGCTGAGAGGCACACTGACTCTTAAGGTGTAAACCGATTTGTTAAATTTTTTAAATAAAAAATCCTTTCAAAAATAACTTTTATACATTACATATTAAATATCCTGTACAAGTCAAGTAAAAAACAAGCTTGTTACAGATTTTTTTTTTTTTTAGAAAACATAAAACACTACAACAATCCGCTCTCTCAAGTGTGTAGAACTTTGAGCCAATATTTATAGAAGGACATTTTGTCTTTAGTTCAAGCATTCAGTCTTCTTAGAGTTCAGTAATCTCACAAAAGTAAGTTTTCCCCACTGAGTGATCTAATATTTTTAGGAGTTTTTTTGTGTGAACTGATATTAGCTAGTATTAAAACCACGCCTGTAGATCTGAGGTCACTGTTCAGATCACATCCCTGCTGCTGCACACCCGCACTCTCAGTCTCTTACTGAATAGGAAGGGAAACGATCAAGAGTGACTCAGACAAGCCCAATGTTTACATTCGTCCATTATGTGAAAAACATTAAAATTCATTGTGAATGTTGTCAAGTGGATTGGTGAAGCAGCTTCCTGGCGCCTCCCTAATCACCGTTGTGTGTCAAACAAGCTGTTAATTGGTTACTTTGGCTGTGGTTCAGTACATTGTCTGGTGGGTCACATTGTTTTAAAAAGACTAAACTACAATTTTGTATGCCCACTATCGTCCATTAGACTGTCAAAAGTTGAGTTAATCCCACAAGTTAAGAATAAAAATGTACTTGCAAGGAAAAACCAAGCAGTGACTAGGCGAGCATGTAATGTATGCATCAGCTCAAACCATGATCTGATCAGCAGTTGTTCAAGCCTATAAACAGTTTGTTAGCAGCAGATGTAAAGTTGTGTGCACTCCCTTTTCTCTTCTCATGAATTTCCTACTTCATTGCTCAACGTGTGAGAGGTTGTGATCCAAAGCAAATATTGTTATAACATGATTCAACCTCAAAAATCCATTGGTGACATAGTGACTAACGTACAACAGAGTTTCATTATCCCAAGGCTTCTGTCAGCCATGACAACGGCATGATGTGTTTCTCTGTATCGGCACGTTGACCAAATCAAGGCTGACCAGTAGACTGAAAACAATAAATGGGATTTTTCCTTTTGTTCAGTGAATTGACTGAGAGGTTGAAATATATGGAAATAATATGACTCTGTTTAAGGTTACCTTTTGTGGGTTATAAAATGGATAAAATGGTGTTTGTACATTACACCAGCCCAAGAAGAATCATCCAGTCTCCTTTCTTTTAATTGTAATCTCTACAGTGCAGAGAAAGCATCTGCCCTCCTGCAGATTTTTTTTTATTTCTGCTTTCGTTGTTTTATTACACAAATGTTTTCAGTAATTGAACAAAAGTGTGTGTGTGTGGGGAGGGTTATTATGGCATAAAACACATTCTATTTCTAAGGCTTTGGGAATAGCGAGAAACAAAAGGAGGCTGCTTTAAAATAGGAACTTTCTGGGTCCTAGAGCCGAAAGTAAAAAAAAAAAAGGACGCATGACCGACATTAGTTTCTGATAAAATTACTGCTGGAATAAATTGATTCCAAAGAAAATGGCTGTCTTTGCTCACCTATTTTGTAATAAATAAAAAAAAAGCACATTTAATTTCTCTTACTTTTGAATGTACCTTTTAGCTAATTTAGTTCTAATTTGTTAAATATGTCCTTCCAAACCATAACTTTTTTGTGAGATCACAATATGTTCAATACTCATCTGTCAAATCATCCAGATACTGAGATGCCACAACTTTCTCTTTTATATCTGTCTTTGTGGACATGTACAAAGTTGTCTACAAGGTTTTTCTTACATGTCTATGTGAGTGCAGGGGGCATAAATCTTTTAGAAAACCTGTCAGATGATCTAAATCTAAATGGCCACTGAGTGGATGATTTGAAAGGGTTGTGCAAAGTTTTAATGGTCAAAGACCCTTGTTTGTGTGCTTCAACTTTGTAGATTTGAATATTTGAAGAATATATGTTGTTCTCTTGGTAAAAGAGGGCTGTAGAAGGTGTTAACACCAGGGGTGAAAAATTAAAAACAAGTATTTCTTTGAACATTGGAATTTGTTTACCAAATATAGCAATATGAAATTATTCTTACTACAATAAAATATAAATTTATTTTAAGGTCATTCTCCACACTCGAGGTGCAAAAAATACTGGATATACCGTAATATATGATTTGCACTTGTTAACTCAGTGTTAATTAAAATTATTTATACATCACAGATTTTTCTCAGGTGTTTTTTCCCCTTAACACAGCAAATTTCCTCTGTACTATAAAAACTGAATGCAGTATTACTTCTCTTACTTTGCTCTGAGGATTTCTCCTGTGAATTGAACAGATCTGAATTTGAGGTGGTTTGCAGGGCAAAAAAAGCGCTGATTACAGAGACGATGAATCTAATTTAATCAGTCCCTCCTTGAGGACTTCGCTCTGTATGTCTCTCTCTTCTGTGTGTGTTGCAGATGACTTCCTGTAACATGATATCAACTGTTTTCTCTCTGCCGACACAAAAATTAATTGTGGGTTTTCAGAGTCTTTGCCATGCCATCATTCACATGCTTCAAACACAATTAGCACACCAATGACCCAGTTCTTCAGGGGGTGTCATGTTACAATTAACTTGTCATTCTGTTGCACTCTGCTCGCCAATCCAGGAAAATATGTTTTCTGCTCTTAAGAGGTCATCTTTCAGCACTGGCAAGCTTTAGCTCGCTAGAAGACTGAATTAATTTTGCTAAGATGTTGGGTTATGTCCCAGATTAACAAGATAAATTATCTTTTCTTTTTCTAAACTCTTCTGAGACTTGGGGAGGAACATTAGTGTGACCGATGTGGCATTATATGCTGTTTTTATGGATGAATTAAGCCGAGTTTAACTGGAATACATCTTTGTTTTATTTTTCAGTAAAGTATAACCATAAATGGTCGATAGGCTCAACCTATTTAAAGCTAGGTGGTGACTGCTCCAAGAACTAAACTTTATTTAATTTTTGCGATTTACAAGTACAGGGCAATTAATTTTGCATCATTGAGCATGTGATCTTGGAAGGCACTTAATATAACAATTTGTTGCCAAAGAGTAAAATTTTCTGTGTGTCTTCAGTTTGAAGTGTCCAACAAAATAATTCACAATTCTTTAAGCTTTTCAAGTGAGGTCACATTACAGCTACAATTTGAGGTTGAATCATGTTATAACAATAAAGTACATTAAATTTAAATGTACTTTATTGAGATCTTATGTGAGAGAGCAACACAAAATACAGCATATATGGAAAGTGGAAGGACTTGCCACTTTTATCCTCAGCAAACACAATGAAGGAGGTGAATACAAGTACATTTCATGTTTTTTATGTTATTTGTGGAAAAGAAAAAGAAACAACAACATTTTGCTTCACATTGCTTGGTGTGGTTGTAATGTAAAAAATGGTGAAAAGCTTCAAGCGGTATGAATACTTATGAAAGCCCTGTTCATTCATGTGAAAGATATTTCAAAAATTCAAGGTCCAAAACAAACACAACCAGAAAACAAAAAGGAGATTCGCAGACCTGGCAGCCTCCAGCTCCTCGACATCCATATCCGCTGACTAAACCTGGAGCAGGTAGAATATTGTTCTCTGCTGTTTACCTCAAACACCGCCTGCCTTTTAATCTCTAATCCCTCACTCTGCCTCAGACAACAAATGCCAGAGGATCCATTGTATGGAATTCCATGTGGATCTCTCAAGGTGTGTGATTAACCCCTACTGTACATAAGAGCAAACAGTTCTTCAAAGGGCAGCCACAGGGGGTGTCTGCAGGTGACGGGTCAGAGGGAGGTGAGGGGGTCAGTCACCGGCTGCAGCACAGAACAGCAGGTCTGAGCAGGGAAAGAAAAAATCAAAGAGAGCTGAGCTGGCAAATAATTTCTTAATTCTTGTAGTTTCTTCTCACATTTTTCAAATTTTAACTGCTGCCAAAGTATTACTTAATGTGGAGTTTTCAGGAGTTATTTGTGGGGGAGGCTGTTTTGAGAAGAGAATTCAGCTTTCTAATGTGCAAGTTGTCACAACATGTAATTATATTTATCAGAGGCATTCTGACAACATCCAGAACATATGCATGCTTGATACGAACGATAAATATAAATGTCTTTTTTTGAATATTTTTCATGATTCTTGTCAGAAATTTCCCCTCACCAATCTGCTAGTAAGTTCTTAAATTTAGACCTCAATCTGGTTCAAATACCAGTTCGAGGTCTCATTGTATGGGTGAAAAAAATGTAGCAGTTCTACAATACAGTTCCCAATAAGGTGATATTCATAAAACATGAAACACTTGTTGATCCAAAGTATTGAACTCAAAGAAAATCTGAAGCTTAAAACCAAATGTTGACATTTCAGTTTGACTCAGCAGGAAAAACACATTTAGATTTATTCATTTTAATGATGATTCACTTCCTTTTACTGTCCCTGTAGGAAAAAAAGGGCATGAATACACATCTCTTTGTGAAACACAGCTATGCATTTCCTTTAAATCTAAGTTAGTGGAAAAATAGTCTTTTATCTGTTTCAACATGCTAAATCTTGTAGACTAAAGCTACATGGAGTCATAATATTTAAGGTACATTACTGGGCGTTGGCTGTTTAAACCTGCTGTCCTGAAGTCTGCTGTTCGACAGACACACTGCTCAAAGCAAGCCACTAAAACAGCATTATACTATTCGTATTAATGGATGGAGCTTGACTGCACATGCTTTTTGTGACATTAACTATTTTGCAACTCCTAGTTTCTTTGTAAGACTGGGAAGTGTACTGTTTAAAACTACAGGTGCAGTATGATGGACGTAAAAATCTTGGCACACCTTGATGAAAGCATCTGATCCTTGCTGAGATGGAAGTGGGAGTTTTCTTTCCAAGTCAGGTCAGGTTGTGTAATGATGCTTCCCTTCATAAACAGAAAGAAAAGTAAGAACAAACACACACAAACACTCTCACGCCTCGTCCCACCAACAGAGAGTTTGCCACCAGACCACACAAACTGTATTTACCACTCACATATCTTGGCCTAAACACTGCCACCATTAATTGAGCTCATGCCATGTGCATGTGGGCGTGAGTGTGTGTGTGTGTGTGTGTGTGTGTGTGTGTGTGTGTGTGTGTGTGTGTGTGTGTGTGTGTGTGTGTGTGTGGGTGTGCGTGCGTGTGTGTGGGTGTGTGTGTGTGTGTGTGTGTGTGCGTGCGTGTGTGCGCGTTGGCGTGCACGTGTGTGTGTTGGCTTGTGTTGCTGGTGTGGCGTTTTAGAAGTACTCCCTCCCCCTGTCTCCTTCTTGTGCACTAATTGAGTGATTCAGAACAGGACTCAGACTTGCAGCCCCTTCTCTATCAGACTGGGACATTATCACAGTGCCTGTCAGACAAGAGTCCCGAGCAGCTTAGGAGGAATGTGGTCTGAATCTCTGGGCCGGCAACAAAATCACTCCTTGAGCTGCAGACCCTCAGTCCACCACCCTCCTCCCTTATTCCCCCACAAACCACGTCAGGCCAATCAGTCAACAGGACCCCAGGGGCCATTTTCAAAAACAATCACTCTCTTTAAGTAGTCAAGAGGTGCCAGGGCTAATTATAAACAAACTATTGATGCTGCAGCAAAGGACTGTGCAGGGCTTTGCCAGCGCAGTAAATGTTTGTGCACGAGAGCGTGTGTTTGTGTGTGATATGGTGTCATAGGGTCACACTAAGTTTCTGCTTGACAGAACGTCCAATTGGCCGTGTAACAGACCTCACCCGAAGTTAATACAGCATAAACACCTTAAGACAAGTGCCTGGGTTCCTCCGACTAAACAAGAAAAGAAAAGTTGTTTGGTGTGCTGTATTGATTTATCAAAAACAGATATTTTTCTATTACCTTTAATTCAATACATTTTCATGCAAGTGTTTTTATTATGCAAAACCTACTTAAGAAATCAGGAAGATGCCACATTTTAGCTGTTAAAGGGTCACAGGACTAAAGTTAGAGGAAATGACAAATACAAGCAACTTTGTGATTAAAATGCAGGAACAGAGGCTGATTGTAGTTCCTGGAGTCCTTTCATATGGTCTTTCTAAGCTGCTACTTTAGAGCGGGGCTTTTCAGCATGAGAGGAACCATCTGTGATGTAACAGATAATGTACATACACAATGACGTCATCAGGAAGTATGGCAGCATTTCCCTACAATAGATGAACAGGTGTTGTCTTTCTTTAAAATGGGAGAAATACAGACATTTCTGCATTGAAGTTGCATGTTTGAGGTTATTCTCAAACATGCCTGTTTGACCTGTTTGCACCCAAGTTTCAATTTTCTGGATGATGTGATGTGGTGCTTGTGTGTTTAAGCTTAATGTGTCATGATGTGTTGTTTTTCAGTAGGTCCCACATGCAGAAGTGGCAGACACGAAGAGTCTGATGATGAATATTTTAATGAAAAACTTACAAAAAAATCTCAGGGAGCCAAAGCAGAACAAAACCATAGGAACAAGGGTCAAAAGAGAAGAAATAGGATTAACAGGATCAGACAGGAGGAACCAGCAAGGAGGAACTGAGAATGAGCTGCATATATGTACTGGGGAGGTTGATTACTGCACAAGAAACAGATGATTGATTAGGAACAGGTTGCAAGTGTGAGGGGAGAAAAGAGAAGAGAAGAGAAGGCAGGCTGAGGAAAGAGCGAGAGAGAAAGTGGCATGGGAGGGCGAGGGAGAATACACAGGATACTAAGAAATAAATCTAACACTAAAAAATAACTAGATCTAAGAAACATGATTAAACTAGAGTAACAAAAAATTACTAGACAAAACAAATAAGCATCTTAAATTAAGGAAGGATTGAATAAAAGTAAAACAGGGATAAGACTCAAGGATATTCCCTCCAAGCATTAAGATTTTTGTCTCTTAATTTGTCTTTTTCTGTCCTCTCTGAGTTTTCTTTCAGCCCATATTGCCACAGGGGATGTAAATAGATTGGATTGTTTGGGATGCGGCAGTGGAGACTAAAACCATGCATAAGCACCGGCTTATGGAGCATTTGGTTACTATGGTGACTGAATGCAAGCTATA